>VDFB02192922.1:9297-34187 GCA_007258455.2 Sequoia sempervirens
GCTTCAAAGCTTGTATCATCTTTTGTAGGGATGGTTGTGAAGCATGGGGAGACAAACAATGGCTTCTATGGTACGCTCTTTCCATTGGTTATGCTTTCGAGATGCTTTGAAGGTCCATTTCTTAGTAACTTCAATGAGTGACATAGACTCTAAATGTATTGGACGAGCCATGTAACTGTCAATGTAGGTTGGGGATGTGGTTGTGGATGTGGAGGAGGTGAAAACACGATGGAAGTTTATTTGGTTTACATTTAAAGAAACAAATTTCCTGCTAGATAGGGAGAGTGGAAGTTTAAGCAAAAGGTGGCAACTTTCTTGGGCACCAATGTCACGATCCACGAGGCTTTCAACAAGCATTTTTCAAAAAGCAAGTGGGGCTGGTTTGTTAGACTCAATAGTGGTTGAAATGCGAGAAAGCATGGCATGGTATGTTTCTGATTTGTTTTCAGCTTTCGCTGCATATTTTGCAATATATTTGAGAATTGCATTGATTGAGAGAACAGGTTGGCAATCTATATTGGCCCTCCAAATAGAGAGGATAGATGGATTTGTGAAGATTCAAATGATCATCATTATGAGCTGGGGTGTATTTAGGTTGCCCAACCTCATTTGTTGCAAGACTTGATACATCTTGAATGGTCCAAGGGGCTTTATAACGACAATGAAATGTTGGTCCTTTTCTCCTAAGGCATGTTAGCAAGGTACACTTTGTATGTCATTCAACAACATTTAGCAATTCAATGTAGTCAATGGAAGGATTGGTTTTCATGATCATTCTTGTGTCCATTAAACATGGGTCATCAAGAATATTTCTATGGTATGTTTGGTTTCTCAAAGCAAGGGTTCGTGGGTTCCATGCTGAGACATACCTATCAATGTATGCAAGTGCATTTTATACAAATAATAGGTTATTCCATTGCAAATTTTCAACATCAGGTGCTTGTTGGAGCCAAAGGAAACCATGGATATGTGTAGAACCTCTGTGTTTCCATTCATACCAGATGAAAGCTTTTTTTTAGGAACTAATTAAATGGTATGACATGTAAAGTTACAAGATTAGCAAGAAAAATACCTGTACCAGTAGTCAATTGCACCAAGAAGTTTTTCCAAGACCTCTTCACGAAATGCAGTAAGTCTATGGCGCATATAGAGTGCAGCAAGGTGTGGATTCTGAACTATATTTTGTATCCTCCACTGGCAGCTGCTTGTGGATTTGTAGGTGCAGTAGATGGCATTATACTATGCAAGTCTAGCCATTTTGTATCTGTTGCACTTAGTGTAAAGAATAGTGTTGGGCAACCAATTTGGATGACCATATCTGAAAGCTCGGCTCTGCAGCGATTCCAAAACGGTCGTGTTCCACGAATTGATGATCCAAATCGCATGAGTTGGTCAGCAAGCTTGTCATCAAGTAGGTCCTTTAATCTCTGACGGAGGTCAAAAATTGATGCAGGTAGACACGTATCTAGTTGTTTATGGACAAACACAGATGCTATGGCTTGGCTGCGATGGCGCATAATAATATTCAAGATGAAGTACCTAAAGTGTGGGTGTTGGCAAAACCTATTATCATGGTACCTTAGAAGATGGAGAGCATATTCATGTAATTTAACTTCCCTTGTACGTTGTTGTTTGAATGTGGCTGCACCTTTTGGAAACAAAGTAGGGAATGCCATTACAAACAATCCTTCAGTGGTGTATTCATTTATGGGAGACAGACAAATGGGTGGCCAATCTATAGATGGGGTTGGGTGGCCTTGCCCTAGTTGCAATAAAGAGCACATCTCTTCAATTTCTCTACGTGCAGCTGGAAGGCTAGCCACAAATGAAGTTGTGGATTGCATGTTTTCATGTAATGGATCATCATTTGCAAAATTACTATTGTTGAAGCTTACATATGTGGGATCGGGATTTGTGGTTATTGCACATAGAAGGTATAAAATGTCGGTGGAAGCATCGGGTAAACATGATAGTGCAACCTCATCTAATTGTATAGTTCTATAGTATGGGTCATTTAAGATTTTATATTGTAATGCATCGTATACACGTCCTCTACTGACATAGAGGCTATAGTTTTGTTGACCAATGTTTTTTTTGTTCACTAATAATATATCTAATTCATCTATACGCCTAGGCAAATGGGTTGCAATTGTAGAAATATCCTGAGGAAAAGAAATAGTGTGGCCACTATATTTTAGCTGACCCCCCTTTGCATAGGTAACTTGAAGAACTGGGCTAACCCTTGCTATCAACATCTCTTCAACTTGAGTTAGCTTTTTCAAACACAGAGGTTGCTCACCAGGGTCCATGTTATTCCATTTGGAGAACCGATGGCCATTTTTTTCGGATGCACATCTATAGCAGGTTGATATTCCATGTGATTGTCGTGTTTTAATTCCCGGATATTTTTCCATGCAAACTAAGCATGTTGACATATTTGCAAGACGATCCAACTTTGAACGAAAGTTATTTCTAGCAGTATAATACAAATGAGAAAAAATTGGAGGTGGATGGATTTGGGAAAATGGATTTGGCGAAAGTGTATTTTGCAATTCAAGTGGTAGTGTATGTAGGTGGGAGGGGTTAGTAGAAGAAGGGAGTGTAGATGTGGAGGGACCATCAAGGAGGATGTGATTGTTTGCTCGTCTTCTTCTATTGATGTCATCTTTTTTTGCATGGTAACGTGTACGCTGTAGCATATTTCGACGGGCACGTTTACCTTGCATCCTTTCATTTTCCAACTCCATTCAATAGTATCTGTGAAAGCATGGGAATACAAGTCCATATATATGCATTAAATAACTATGTGAAGCATGGGCAATGAATGCAAATAAGTATTTATTTGGTTTTCTTTTGGTGTCAATATACTTAAATTTGCAACATAATTGGAAATGCCATAATAGAATTGGAAATTAAACTTTGCATGAAGGGAAAATGTAGATCATATATGGACCTTCAATGTAAGTAAATATGCAACATAATTTGAAATAGCATATAAAAAAATATAAGATAATCTTACGAAACAACATGATGTGGAAATAAAGCATAGAAAATAGCATGATGTGGGAATAAAGAATGGAACATAGCAAAATAATGCAACATATTTTCATATATATATTTTTGTGAGGGTAATTGTCTTTACACATGTGGACAATAAATGTGCATAGTATATGTAAGAAGATAGTCGAATGAGAGTTAAATATTATAATACAATAGTTGAACAATATCATGAATAGAAGTAGGTTTAGCCAAGGGGAAACATAAATTGTATACTTAGCAATCACATAATTGAAAAGTTTTCATATAATTTAGAGATGGAAAAATTACTAAAAAGGAATATGGGGAAATATCTAAAGGAGCAAAACATGAGGCAATCATAACACGAACATATGCCATTTGTTGATATGTAATTTTATTAAATACCTTTCATTTAAAGATTTTTTTTAACATGTTGTAAAGAAAGAGAATTATCTTAAACATTATAAAGGGAAAAAGGAAAGTTATTTACCAATAGATATTGTCCATAATTTATTTTTTCATAAAGAAGCATTTTAACACGTAATAATTTGGAAGTTTAAATAGAAAGTATTTTGTTTTGTTGGTTTCAAAAATGATTAAATACATTTATTTTCATAATATAATATAATTTTAGATTATATATATATATATACAAATAAAATATTGAATAACATAATAGAGATTATATTCCATTTATATCCAATATAATTTAAACAATAAGCTAAATACAACTAAAATGTATAATAAGTATTCTATTATAGAATAAATAATATTATATAAATTATGTAGTATTACTTTACACTATATAATATAATTTTAAATTTAAACAACATATAAGTAAAACAGTTTAGTTTGTCTAGTTTGTTTATATTAAAATGAATACTACATTATATATAACAAAAATATATATAACAAAAAATATATTTTTTTTTGACAATATATAATATATTATAAAATAGTAGCCTATATAGGGGAGAGGGGCCTATAGTGGAGCACCCTAACTTCGTTTCTCAAAATTCTATGTGAAAATTCAAATCACTCCCAATTTTGTACAACAAGCTTATTTGGCAACTCATGTGCCTATATTTCATTTTAGGGCCACATCAACATGCTTTTTGTTGAGGTATCCAAAAAGGCCCAAAAAAAGAGTGAGACCAATAGTGGTGCACTAAGTCATGTTTTATTAGTGCGCTGATGTGGCATCACATGATTTGTCAATTTATGTACTTTATAAATAAAAAGTGTTTTGCAATTAGATATTAAGGTGTTCCACTATGGGGCCCAGTAAGAACTACTTCTATCCCCATTATTGGACCCCACTCCACTATGGGCCCCTCTCCCCTACTATTAATGTAAAACTATCAATATATATACTAATATTTTAAAATATAATATCCAACTATTTAATAGACAAAAAATAGTATCATATCCTCTCAAAGATATTACTTGATTCCATTGCAGATTTAAATGATATATAGCATATATGACAGTAATAGAAATGTTATTTTACTAAATATTTTTTGGTTGAAAGGGGATTTAAATTTGCACACTTAATTGGAAATTTTAAATTAGCACGCTTAATTGAAAAATTAAAATTAAAAATAAATAAACATTGTAATCGAAGCACATGAATAAAATGAATAAAAGAAATGTATAAATATATGTGAACTGTATAAAATAGAAATGTATTAAAAACCTTTACATATTGTGTAATGGGATGGGTGTGAAATGTTGAGGATTGTAGTGTGGGAATTCATCCATCATGTTAGAAGTTTCATCTCTCCAGAAAAATTTGTTTGGAGACATTTTTCTGACAGTCACAATAAAGGATTGAAGCCGGTTTTTTCTGACGAGTAATGCTCATTTCATGGCAGCTTAATTTATTATGTGCACCATTTTAAAACCATTTTAATTTAATGTTAATCTATAAAACCATTTTAATATATTTTGATTGCTAAATTTGTCAAAAAGGTATTTGTAAAGTAAAAACAATGCTGAATTTAGAACTTTGATATGATTTGTGGTAACTGGATAAATTTCATTAATGGTGCAATCGATATTTAGGACATTTTTATTAAACCAATGCTGCAAAATGCATGTTAAAGCATGAAAATAAGAAATGCAAGGCACAGAAAACACAAATGCATTTTGCAGGTGTGACGGTTTCAGTACAATTAAAACATTTCTAGTCACGTGTCTTGTCTGTACTCCCAAAGTTGCATGTTAACAACTAAAACGTCCACTTGGCTTTGACTAAGTTTCATTTTGAAACACTACAATTTCTTTTCCTATGCGAATTAGAGATACTACAATATGAAACCACAAAATAATTTGGGTAATAGTGGGTTTAATGTCAGTCATGCTATGTGCGAGCAGTAATATTCAGTTGGAGTCAAAGGAGTGTGCAAAGGCCTTGCTGCCATCGCCTGAGATCCATTAAAACCTTTGTCAGTTTTGTTCGCCACTTTTCTAAAAATCGCTTTTAATTTCAGGGAATTCAATTGCAATTTTGATGTGCATAATCCTGAGTCTATCGAGCTGCTTAAGCAGAGTGGTATAGATTTTGGGAGGAATCAACATGATGGTATTGATTCCAGAGTTTTTGCAGAGCTTTTCATGTCGTCCGGGGTGGTGCTAAATGAGAATGTGCAGTGGATTACTTTTCACGGGGGATATGATTTTGGGTACCTGTTGAAATTGCTCAAGAGCCAAAATCTGCCGCAAGATGCAGCTGAATTCTTCAAGCTATTTAGGACCTATTTCCCTACAACGTATGATATCAAGTATTTGATAAGATTTTCCAATCAAACCTCCATGGTGGGAAGTGGATCGCTTTGAATTCATGCAATTGCCCCTCGATGCATTTGGCATTCGTGAAAGACAATACCCAAAACTATGTTCAATGAATTAGTAGATCCTTGATTATTGTTAATATCATTAGGACCTACTATTGGGAGAAAAAAACATCTGGAGAGTAAAATGAAAGAGAAATTAGGGTAACAATCTCACAATTTTTTGTTTAAGGACTTCTATCTGTGAAAATTCTATTGCAGTTACTGATTATTAATCTCCTATCTAATACATAGATTATTTGACTCGAAAATTAATTGTAACATCGGAAGAATAAATAATAACCGCGAACTTCACCAATAAAACTCACAAGAATAGAGAAGAAAAACATTCACAATAATGAACACAATATTTTGGACAAATTGTCCGCGGAAAACTCCTGCTGAAAAACCACTACCGCAGATGAGGAATTATATTAAACTTCAGCAAATTAAGGAATACAAAATCGCTTTGCCTCTTTAACATCGCGTAGAGTTCCCGCAATATTCTTCTCCAAAAAATTTTTCCTCAATTCTCCTGCTGAAATTCCACAAATTAAGTATCCCCAACGCTTATCATCGCTACCTGTTAACACCGCAAGACTATTTGATTCACTGCAAATCTACTTGCTATCAACGCAAGTCTACTTTGTTGTTGCTTGTTCTCCAATTGCCCATTGATTCCCTTTTATACTTTTCTCATTGGAAAACTAATAGCCATGATTTAATCTCAATCAATGGCTAAGATTAAATAGACTCTAACAACCCTAACTAACTGTATTCTAGAAGTCTCTAGAGAAATCAATTATTTAATTACATAATTATCTAGACAACTCACTCTTCTCGAGGTTTCTAGAAAATAATTAAATAATTAAATGACACATCTAGACAATGGAGACACCGCCCGCTACATAAATTAACACCCTCTTAGCGAGGAAGGTGTTCTGCATGACACCCAACTTATCTCTGAAGAAGATGAATTTCGCCTTCCCCAATGCCTTGGTCAAAATGTCTGCTACCTGCTGATCTGTAGGTATATACTGTAGCTGAACAATCCCGCGCTGTACACAATCTCTGATGAAATGATATCTGATGTCTATATGCTTAGACCTATCATGAAACACCGGATTCTCAGTCAACTTGATGCAACTCTGATTGTCGCAATGTATCACCGTAGTCTCAACCCTCTGACCAAACAAGGCCACCAGCAACTTCCGAAGCCATATCGCCTCACACGTCGCCATGCTAGCTGCTATGTATTCTGCCTCTGCAGAACTCAAAGCCACAGACTTCTGCTTCCTGCTGTACCAAGAGACAACTCCTGATCCCAAGCTAAAGCAACACCCTGAAGTGCTTTTCCTGTCTGTTGTACTGCCTGCCCAATCTGCGTCAGTATAGCCTATCAACCTGATACCATCACCTCGAGTATATTTGATTCCATACTCGATTGTACCACGCAAATACCGCAACACATGCTTTGTCGTGTATTTCTCGATGCTACCATCTGCACCGTGCTTGATCTTATAGATCCAGCGTGATCCAACCACTGCCCTATATGTTGGTCTAGGCACAACCTCCCACACATCGTTCTGCACTATTGAGGTATACTCCTCAACCATTGCATCTTGCCACACTTGCTGCTGTGCAGCCTCCTGATAGCTAGAAGGTTCACTATCTACCAACTGACTAACTAATGCCATATAGTCATCATACCTGGCTGGTTGTCTCCGCTGTCTACTACTCATCCTAGGAGCTCCCACAAACTCCTGAGTATTACTTTGTGACTGCTGGTTCTTGCTACCAACTGTAGAGGATGAAGTATCAACCTCCATATCACCCTGATGCATCTCTTGGATCTGCTGCATCTGCTGCTCCATACTCTGCGAATTCTCAGCACCTGAGCTTGTGCATGTACTAGTAACTGTACTCGAGCTTCGCTGTCCTTGATCTGGTTGAACGATCCTTGGAGCTTCCACTAACTGCTCACTCTGATCATCTGCTGGCAAATCTCTGGACCTCCTAAATGCCTTGTCCTCCATGAACTTGACATCACGCCTAACTATAGTCCTCTTGGTCCCTGGAATAAATATCCGATATGCCTTTGAGGTTTCACTGTACCCCACAAAGTACCCCTTCTCTGCAGTTTGATCTAACTTGGAACGTGTCGCACCTGGAATGTGACAATACGCCAAACTCCCAAATATCCTGAAGTGGCTAACATCTGGCTTCTTCCCTGAGAACGCCTCCTCTGGTGTCATCTTGCCTAATACCTTATGTGGAACCCTGTTTTGTATGTACACTGCTGTACTGCATGCCTCTGCCCATAAGTAACGTGGCATATCCTGGTCATACAGCATAGCCCTTGCCGCCTCTGATATAGACCGATTCTTCCTCTCAGCAACCCCATTCTGTTGTGGGTTGTAAGGAACAGTCCACTCTCTCTTGATTCCTTCCCTGGTACAGAACTCCTGGAACTCTTTCCCTTTGTACTCGCCTCCATTGTCTGACCGAAGAACCTTTATCTTCTTGCCTGTCAAATTCTCCACGAGAGCTTTGAACTCTTGGAAGCAACTAAAAACCTCATCCTTGGTCTTCAAGAAGTATATCCAGGTCTTCTTAGAAAAATCATCAATAAAAGTAACAAAGTACTCATATCCTCCGAGAGACTTCGTCGACATTGGTCCACATATGTCTGAATGTACTAGATCAAGAACACCCTTGGATCTAGTGTCACTCCTTGAAAAAGTTGCTTTCACAAACTTCCCCAACACACATCCCTTGCAAACATCATCATGCTCTGTGCTCACCTCTGGAACACCTGTCACAGCCTCACGAAGCATTTTAAGTGCTTCATGATGTATATGGCCCATCCTCCTATGCTATAGCTCTTCTTGATCTCTAGAATTACTGCTGCTCATCAGTGCCTTATGAGTATCAAACTGCAACCTGTAAAGCCGGCCGCTCCTAACTCCAATAGCTATGGGTGATTTCCAATCCTTGTGCTTAATTAACACACTTGCCCCTCTAAAGAGTACATTATAACCTTGATCCTGAAGGACAGATATGGAAATCAAATTCATACCTAAGCCTGGCACATGCAACACATCATGAATGGGAATCCGCTTACCATTCTCCCTCTGAAATAGAACAGTCCCTTTCCCAACCGGATTGAGCTTGGACATGTTCCCCATAGAAATCTCAGATTTCGGGATGTCCTCCTCCTTATAGCTGGTGAAGTACTCTCTAACCTCCGGCCATATGAAATGACGCCCCACTATCTATATACTAAACACCCTGTGAGGTTGAGCTAGCCATACAAGCTATGAGAGCGAACTCATCCTCCATTCTACTAGAGAGCTCATCTGCACTTGCTGAAGCTGCTGTCTGCTTCTTGCCTTTCTTCCTTTGCGGGCAATCGCTGACATAGTGGCCAAACTCGTGACAGCCATAACACTTGACTTTAGATAGGTCCTTCTTCTTCTCACCTTGTGGATTTGATCCTTTACTAGACCCCTTCTTTGCTTTCCCTTTTCCTGCAAGGGCAACGTTCTCCTGTTCCGCTTCACTTTTCTGACTCTTGCTACTGGTACCACTGACAAGACTGAGTCTAAGCTCCTCTTGAGTGAAGTCACTCCAAAGTCGATCCCAACTTGGCAAGGTGTCTCGTCCATTAATAACTTGAACAAAGACATCCCACTGCTTAGTAAACCCATTTAGGGCTATCCGCACTAGCTCGTCATCACCTAGGTTATCTCCAACAGCAGCCAACTCATCCTTGACAAGTCTGAGTCTGGTGAGGTAACTTGTCACGTCCTCTCCCTTGTTCATCCGAGTAGTCCTCAACTTTTCTCTGAGAATCAGCTTCCGATTAGTGGTAGCATTCTGGTACAGATTCAGAATGGCATCCCACATCTTCTTCGCTGTATCTAACTCTGTGACATGTGGAACAATATGATCCTTGACACCATCAAGAATCATCCTCCTCGCCTTGGCATCTTCCTTCTTATATGCTAAGAGCTGTGCTGGATCTGTAGGTACAGGTACAACACTAGTCACATATTCCTTGATCCCATTCTTTTCTAGCAACAAAGAAATTCTGGCTTTCCAGACACCAAAATTTGAGGCTCCATCCAATCTGTCCTGATCTCTTAAACCTGCTGAGGCCATCTTAAAAGATAAAAGAAAACAAATAATAATAATAATTCTGAAGAGGCAGGATCTTTCCTTCTTGTGTTGAGCGTAATCTGCCCTCAGATCAGCTCTGATACCATGTGAAAATTCTATTGCAGTTACTGATTATTAATCTCCTATCTAATACATAGATTATTTGACTCTGAAAAATTAATTCTCAGCAAATATCAAAAAATAACACAACTGCAACTTCACCAATAAAACTCACAAGAATAGAGAAGAAAACATTCACAATAATGAACACAATATTTTTGGACAAATTGTCCGTGGAAAAACCCCGAAGGGAAAACCACTACTACAGATGAGGAATTATATTAAACTTCAACAAATTAAGGAATACAAAAACTGCTTGCATCTTATTGGTAGAGCTCTCGCAATATTCTTCTCTGGAAATTTTTCCCTCAATTTCTCCTATTGAAATTCCATAGCTACTATCCCCAATGCTATCACTGGGCCCTTGCTAAAACTGCAAGACTATTTGCTCTCACTACAAATCTACTTGCTAATATCACCGCAAGTCTAGTTGTTGTTGTTGTTCTCCAATTGCCCATTGATCCCTTTTTATACTTTTCATTGAAACTAATGGCCATGATTTAATTCCCAATCAATGGCTAAGATTAAATAGACTTAAACCCTAACTAACCTGATTCTGTAGTCTCTAGGAGAATCAATTTATTTAATTACATAATTATCTAGACAACTCAGCCCTTTTCTGGAGGTTTCTAGAAAATAATTAAATAATTAAATGACACTTCTAGACAATGGAGACACCTGTCCAAGCTACATAAATTAACACTATCAAGGTCAGCGAAGATCGTCGGATCCTTTCTCTCTTTAACAGTTAGAGGATCCGTTGCTTTCTCTAGTAATAGGTGATTTATTATTTTCTAGGCTATTTCTTATTTCTTTTTAGTCTTGGAATTGAGATGGGCATATGTTCTATCTGTTTGCGGTTTTATAATAGGAGCCCAGAAGAGCCTTGGAAAACTGTGGGCATTTTGATGCAGAAACAGTGGTAAGGAATATGTATACTATTTTCTCTGGAAGTGAACTGGCAATGGCACCAGAGAACTATAAATCATATGGCAAGCGTAAGACTAAAAATCTTACTCTGTATAAGCAAGTTATTTTTTTCTTACAATGACAACTTTGTTTGTAGCTTACTTATTTATAGCAAGAGAAAAACCCTATTATGATAGATAAATAGATTTCTAACCGTTAATTGATTTACCAAGAGTTTGGTCAAAGAACTGAAAATGCATGCGAGAGGACAGGTGCGGGAGATGCTAGTGTAGCAGGTAGTGACTGTATGCAATCCTTGTATTTATTTGCAAGCTCTTTGCCCTAATTTTGAGAGTAATTTGTATGTGTTGCAGTTTTAATCAAAAAAATAGGGTAATCACTAGAGGATACATTAAAATGAAAGGAAGAAAGATTAGAAGCTGCACTGCTGAAAATCGTGAGTGAAGCAAATACTCCAAAAGTTTGAAGTAGATTGATCTTTATGTGTCTTCAAGGTAAAGGCATAACTGCTGATCTATGTGTCTTCAATGATAAGTATTTGATCAACATCAGCAAGTAAGATAGGGAGAGGACCCAAGAGGTTGTGGCACCCTAACTTCAGCGCTTCTAATTATCCTACGGAAATTTCAACACTCCCAATTTTTTGAAGCAGCCTTTTACTTGGCAAGTCTCTGCTTAAGTAACTAAGGTTTCCTGTCACATCATCAAATATGATGCCACATCATACGCTGGTCAAGGTGTCCAAAATTCCTAAAAGTGATCACTACTGCAATTCACAAAGCATGATGTTTTATTGATGCATGGAATCACATGATTGGTTGCTTTTTAGATCAAAGGAATACATTTTGTTTAATTATGGGTAGTCATTATCAACACTAAGAACTTTAAAGTCACAACTATTGGTCCAATATTGATAAAAACATTGGGCATTATATAAACAACTACTATCACAACTATCTAAACATGCTCGTGCATCGGGTCCTCTCCCCTATTTGCTAGGTGATATCGCAAATAAGATATTTGGTGGTTGGTGGCGAGAAAACCCATACGAAGGTGTGAAGGAGCAGGTAGGATGCAACATCTGCCAGAGAGTAGTTATTATTAGCAGCAGTCAAGTCGAGCCATAAATGTCACATATCACTGACAAGACACTGTGAGTAGTAATGAACATATCTGCGCTTGAATGTATTAAAGGATTACCGGACAACTGGTGATAGAAAGCTACTGTGCAAAGTGGATGGGTAGGATTAAAGGAATGGTGTTGCATTGCTTCACAAGCATTTTAAACCATCAATGGGCAAAACAAGTTCGATGAATCTCATAGAGGGAACGCCTTCTGCGTAATTATTTTATATATAAATTAACACATGAGTACATATTTGTTAGAAAATAATTTTAAGTAAACATATACGATTTTATTAATATTGTTAAATTTTGTGAGAAACAATATACATTGTAAGATTTAATGTTCATAGGTTAGTTATAAAATCATATTGAAACTGCTATGTAATATTATTAATATAGATATTTTAAAAATATAAAAATATAAATGATTTTATTTATTTAAGATTTATTTTATTTTACTTTAAAACCATTTTATTTATTATGGAGTTATTTCATTTTTACTATAAAAGTATATTATTTTTTCTTTATTTTTAAAGTTTTAGTCTCTTTTGAATATATGTTGGTATGTTTTGGTTTTTATGTGCATGATTATGACGATGTTCTTTGTCTTGTTGTCACTGGAGAACGCCTCTTGACATAATGAAGCATAATGAGAAAAAGTAAATTACAAATATATAGACCTCTTGGATGCATGAATCAAGAAAATGACAAAGCCAAGAGGTAAGAGCTTAACTCCTAAACACTCCCAATTAAGAGATTAGTTAATCTAGTTTAATTAAGACAAAGTTGGCCTTGATTAAATAGAGGTAGAGCCTAATTATCACCAATCAATTATTAATGATGCAATGGTGGCACTAGTGTACCTCAAATCAAAGTGAACATGTCATTATTAGCCACATACCTGTAAGAATAATTAAATATTTATCATACAAAATAAACTTAGTAACTAGGTGCAATATTACACTTAAGATGAAGACTATCCTAGGTGAAATGAATTATTTATAACAACACACCTCCTTAAGTGTAATGGGGAGGAAATAGAAATGGGTCCCAATAATAAGGCCACTTTGTTAGGTGCGCATATACAATGGCACCCCTAAAAGAGAGGGAAATATCAAGAAGGATACTAGGTAGCCCCTTGATTTGATGCCTCCTACACCAATTAATAAAGATTGATGTTGTAGGTTAATGAAGATCCATGCTCATTGAATAAAATTCCTTCTATTTAGATGAAATAATCCCAAAGACGTAAATATAATGTTTAGCCTATCCACATGAAGAATAATGACATAAGAACACATAAGATTAGGAACTCTTATGTTGATTATGTGTGTTTCCAATCTATGATTAGCTATTTTAGTTACAACTATAGATAATCAAATCTCAAGAGTATGTGGAGGATGAGATGGAAAAGTAGCAACTATGGTGAAGATGCATTTAGTTGAACAATGATATTAATGAGGAAAGTTAAGTCCTCAAGAATGTCCTTTAGATTTGAAAGATGAGACTTTAAAAATTGAACAAAAATCATTCGAGTAACTATCCCAAATAATTATATTTGGAAAACATGAAGGATCATATTGAGAAGAAACAATGAAAGCCTTTGGAGAGGAAAATTGAAACTTTCTAGAATCAATATGAGGTGGCAAGATCTCAAGGCATATCTTAAGAACTCCAATTTGTGCTAGTTTTTCATGATTGTATAACTCATCACAAAAACTAATAACATGTGTGTTGTGAGAATGTACATCTATAGGAATAGAATTAGGTGAAAAATGTGAGAAGGAATAAAACCTTAAATTATGTTTATCCATCCTCACTTCAATAATGTATTTACTTTGTAGTTTTTGAAGCATTAAAGAATCAAGATAAAACTGAACACACTTGCCTATCCAATTGCAAGTGATTTTATAAATGAATAAGAGAATAGTTGGAAATGAAGGTACACAAAGAACATAATGAAAATATCATTCACCCATGTCAATAAACCCTCTCCCATAGACATCCATTGAAGATTTTTCTATTTGTCAATTTTTTTTTCAAAAAACATAGTTGTAGCATGAAAAATATATCTAATAATAT
Organism: Sequoia sempervirens; assembly: GCA_007258455.2. Lineage (NCBI taxonomy): Eukaryota > Viridiplantae > Streptophyta > Pinopsida > Cupressales > Cupressaceae > Sequoia > Sequoia sempervirens. The sequence continues at coordinate 23,565 of VDFB02192922.1, forward strand.
ATCCATGTGGTGGGAAGCTCTAGAATTGAGAATCCAAGTTCCTACAGTATGATCTACAACTGAAACAAGTATATTTCCATTTCCCTTATCATATATAGTAGGAGATGTAAAAAAAATGATGAAAAAGGAGTATAGAATGGGGATGTGATTCTTCTTAAGAAGTTTTTTAACTAATCAATCTACTTCTTCATGTACTTATATTTTTATATCTTGAATTATTATAATAACCAAGCTTATCCCTATATGGTATTTATGAGTCATAATTAGAGTCATGGGTCTTATGTTCAACTCTAGAGTTTGAGGAAAACTTAAATTTCCCATACATGTTACTCTTATCAATGCTTATTTGATTTGTTAGTAATGTATGTGATTTAGAAGATCTAATAGTGCCTATTTACATTAGTTTATCTTCCTCCTTGGTAGTAAATTTGTAAATACATCAAATTTGGGAATTTAAAATTCAATTCCTAGAGTAAACTTAGTTGCATAAAATGTAGAAATGATCACTAAATAATCAAATCCAAGTTTTTAGAGCACACTCGATATTAGTTGAGTTTTAGAAAAAAGTCCTTCAACTATGTTCTTAATGACTTAACATTTCAAATAAAATCTTGTACTTTTTCAAAGTTCTTTCCAGTTAAAAATTATTCACAATAAATTTTTTGTTGATGATCCCTTAGTTCATTATTTCAGAAAATGAAGGTTCTAATTTATCTCATATTTCCTTAGGTGTGCCTAAGTCTTGTATATGAAAGAGGAGATCTTTTGACACTATTCGACATAAAAATCCAAAAGATTAATCATATTTGTTAAGCTGGATTTAATTATATCCACTTCTCCCTTAGGTTCAAATTTAGTTCCACGTACTATCCTATACAACCCTCTAGACCTTAGTAACATATTAATTTATTGTTTCTAAAAAAAGCAATTATAAGTTGTGAGATATATCATAGTTGACATATATATAATGTTGAAAATAAGTAGAGAGTATAATTACAAAGGAATTACAAAGGAAAATCACACAATGACATCCCCTATTATTAGATCATATAAGAACTTTCTAGATGAATAAAATTGACATTCTATCATTAGTACATGCTTGCAATGAATGATTACATAAAATCCTGTAAACAAAGTAGAAGATGAGACTTTAAAATCAATGAGTACAAGATGATACTTTATAATCAATATGAACACAAATATATAAAGAAGAATATACAAATCCTAAAATAATTTAAAATTTCTTCAAATGATAAAAAATCTAAAACAAGTGATACCATAGAGAAAAAGTGGAACCAACTTACCAATATGCAAAGACTAGTTTTTTTATAACCAAGATAAAAGATATACCATCCTAAAGAATCATGCTCTAATAAGATCTTAAAATTAAAAATAAAAAGTCTTCAAAAGCTATCAATATAATGAGGCGTGAAAAAATCTAAGAATCATGCTCTAACAAGATCTTAAAAGGGAAAAAACTTCAAAATCTATCTATGTAATGAAGAGGTGACAAAAAAAATCATCATACCCAAATAATCATTGTCTTATTTCTCACCCTCCTACACCACATAAGGCAAAAGATAAAGGAGGGGCCCACTTGAATTGTTTTAAATAAAAGAAAATGTAATTTAAAAAATAAGAAAATTTTTAAGTGTTAAATAAAAGAATGATTTATGTCAATAGTCATGCACCCTCTCTACATTCATTTTATAAAGCTTAAGCCCTTTCAAAAGAGCACACTCGTGGGAAAAAAACTTATAAGTTAAAAATCCATCAAATATATCGAATCTTGTGCAACTAAGCACCTACAAATAATTCAAGGGAAAAAAAATAGTCTTTTCTTTGTGTAGGTATGTATTTATAAATAGTGAGATGAAGACAATTTTTTTCTTGGGGAAACATAGAAAAATTCATGGTTAAAAATTGGTTTAGAAATATTTTGAGCTTAATGATCTACTATGATAAATTATTTAGGACATATTTTAGAAAATCACTATAAAAAATTAAAGTAAAATTTTATTTTCTTTAGTAAGTTTATGCTTGTTAGATTTACTCAATCAATAGTTAATCTTGGTATATTCGATATTTTTTGATGAATAAAACATTTAATTTTTTGTAGTGTAGAAAAATGTATCCATTTACATTTTTACACTTGTTTGGGCCTTTGTGAACTAAATGGACTTAATTGTGCCTTATTTAGGGTGTTGCAAAGTGTTTTCTTGCACTTTCATGCTAATCTAGGGTTTTTATTAATTAATTGGGCTTCTTTATGCCTTATTTGGCCTTATTTTACATCCATAAGCCTTAATTAATGCATCTTTTTGAGATTAATCCTGAAATTTACCAACATCCAACCATAATTCATGTGTTTTTGGATTGTATGACCCAAATTTAGTGATCTAGGACTCATACATTACCTTGGGTGTATGGGTCCCACCTAGGTTTCGGGGCCCCGATTTGGATTTCACACTAAACTAAAATTTTCTTGAAAAATGTGTCCCAAGCTTAGCTTAGTGGGACTCATATGCCCCAACTAGCGTATGAGTCCTACTTAGCTTAGACCTAAATTAAATTCAAATTCTTGGTGGGATTTTACTCTCCTAGACCTGATGTTGGCTTGTAGTGTTGTAATATTGAGGAATTAGGCATAAACAAGTATACATACAAGGTTATTTCACTCATTTTTTGCTAAGTTTTCAAGTGTTCATGCATTATAGAAAATTTTTGATCAAGAGAGCATTTAAGAGTTGATTATCAATCATTTTGGAGAATTATTCAAGTATCAAGCATCATGTCAAAGTCATCATGCATCATGTTTGTTTTTGAGCTAACATTTGTGATGTAGGGTTTCATGATACAAGCAAGCATTCAAATCAAGGTCCATATCATTCAAGTAAGAGTCAAGATCTACATGATCCATTGCAACCATTACATACAAGAACTTGCAGTGTTTTGTTCCTAGGGTTTGGTGAGTTGCAACATTGCATATTTGTTCATTCATCAAATGTCCTCCTTTCTATTTCATTTCATTTCAAGGTTTGATTACCAAAATGAGGTTTGAACAAGGAAAACCCCTATCCACTAACAAAACAACAATTTTCCCTCTCTTTAGTGTGTGATTTGTAGACCTAGGTTGAAGATACATTGAAGAGCAAGATTGGAAGAAGTTGTCAAGTTGTCAAAGTTGTCACCTTGTTCACAAGATCACTAAAAGGCACCTACAGAGTAGAATTGAGCATTTCAAATATGAAAATTAGGTTGAGAAGACAAAGTAGAGATTGAAGAGCAGATTCAGATCTTGACCCTCCAAAAAATCTGAGCAGGACTGATACGCCACTTCTGGCATATGAGTCCTAGTACAATGATTTTTCCATATTTCAGAAGTTCCAGATCAACCACTGCTAGATTCCTATTTCTACCCAAAAACCCTAATCTGGGACTGATACGCCCAGCCTGGTGTACGAGTCCCAGTGAGCCCTAAAGTATGCACTTTTAGGATTTCAGAGTTGGTTCCAAGCACATTCAAGTTTCCAGGTGCACCCCTTTGTCTTCCCAAATTTTTGTTCTATTTTGCATTCATCTCTAGGTCATGTTTATTTAAGTTTTGCATGTTACTTGTCTTTCCAAGCCCTAGCTTGGTGGTGAACCCCCTTTTAGTCTCTAATCATACCCTAGGACAACCTTTAGCAGATCTCTTTCCTTCATTATATCCTTGGATTGAGATCTCTAGGGTTTCCTTGAGTGAAACTTGAGGGAAATAGGACCTAACCCTAGTGTTCTATCTCCCAAAAGGATAGAACTTCACCCCATTTTTTATGTTTCATTTTTATAAACTAAAAAGATAATAAACTCACAACATTAGCTAATGGCTTGACATGTAAGGAGTAACAACTACCAAAATAAAATTTTGATTGAGCTAAAATCATGTCTTGAGCAAGCCTTTTTAATACCTTGTGAGCCTTGGCTTGCAAGTTGCTCCACTTGTACCAAGGTAATTGATCTTGGGAGCGGCTAGTGTTAGGGTTGGAAAGACCCATTTTATTGTGCATGAAAAACCAAGCCTCTCTTTCACTTGTCCAACACATAGGAAAAGAACCACATTTATCATGTGACATCTCGATCATGTTGAAATCCCTGGACATAAGATCCAAGTGGAAATAGGCATTCAATCAATGATCTAATGCCAAAGGGAGGATATTTCAACAATATCATTGGAAGTGTAAACACTAATCACCTCCAGGGAATGAGCATTGACATTGGAAAGAGTCCATACAACTCAGTTGGTGGGGTCACATCTATGATCAACCATACATTGGTGCCACATAGGGGAAAGAAATGTGACAACCCTGCTATAACCAACCTCATGATTACTTCAAAGAAAAAAATGAAGCCCAACATGTTGTTAAAAGAAAAATCTTGACACTTTAACCTCTTGAAGGTAAAGAATGAACTAAGTTCTAAGAACTCAAAATTATGTTTCCCAGGAAGGTCGGTGAGACCTCACATAATTCAAGATATATATTTCATTTAACAATCATCCATAGGCATCTATGAAATGTGTACTTTTATTTCTTAAATTAATAGTTTGCTGAAATATTATATTCATAAACAAACACATTTTAGAAAAAAACAAAAAGAATGAAAAATATTTTAAAATAAACAAGAAAATAATTTTAAAAAGTATATTTTTATAATGTAATAGTAATATAATATAATACTACTTAGACAAAACAAAAAAATCAAACATTTTAAAAGTAAAATTAAAAAACATAATATAATAATAAAATATATATGAACAAATTTTATATAAATTATATTTAAGATATATATAATTTTTTTTTATTTCCAAAGACTCAAGAACAACCCACCGCCTTAACAAGATTCAATGTGGAAGTATCTAAATCGCGCGATAGAATTCCACACGTTTCTGACAAAGATCTTATCAGTAGTTTTTTTTTCTGAACTGCTTTCTTTCTTTCCCATGTCATCACAGCTTACGTCGACGACGGGAGAGAGGAGGAATACTATAAAGTGCCGACTCTTTCCTTTGCTTCATACCACTCTGAAAACTGTGTTTGGTTGGCAAAGAGATCAGCTGTTGTAAGTAAACATGGTGAAGGCATGGTTTTACAATGAGTATGGATCTGTAGACGTCCTGCAATTTGGGGAAATCCAAGTTCCAAGTGCAGGGCCTGGCCAGGTTTTGATTAAAGTTCGCGCAGCTGCTCTCAATATTGTGGATTACAAGATACGACAATATGGTGCCCTGCATAGCACGGATGCCACGTTTCCTGTATACTCGAACAAAACCTCATCGATTTGTGGTTTAAATTTTTGTTTTGGATTTCATTAATTAAGAGTAAATAATTTTTCTCCGTTTTTGTTTGGGTCTGGTTTGCAGGTGGTGCCAGGGGCTGACGTGGCAGGAGTTGTTGCTGATGTGGGCGACGGCGTGTCAAAGTTTAAAAAGGAGGACGGATTTTACGGTGACATTGTGGAATCTATAGAGAAAAACCCAAAGCTGGTGGGTTCTCTGGCTGAGTACACCGTGGCGAAAGAGCATCTGTTGGCGTTGAAGCCCAGCAATTTGTCTTTGGAGGAAGCCGCCAGTTTGCCGCTTTCGCTCTTAACCGCCCTGCTGGCGTTCGACACCGTTAATTTTCAGAAGGGGCAGAGCGTGTTTATTGTGGGAGGCACAGGCGGCGTGGGAAGCCTGGCGATCTAGCTGGCAAAGCAGGTTTTCGAAGCTTCCAGAATTGTTTCCACTTGCAGCACGGGGAAACTGGAATTCGTGAAAAGCCTTGGAGCAGATCTGGTGGTCGATTATACCGAGCAAAGTTACGAGCAAGTAGATGAGAAATTCGATTTCGTTTTTGACAATTTGTTTCTGTCGTTCACCCTAATATTTTTGTTTGCATAAATCAGAGAGAGGTTTGAAGTAACGGATCTGATTTTATTTTTCAAGAGGCGAATCGTCCAAGTCTTATGTGGTTGCAAAGGAGGAAGGTAAAATTGTAGACATAGCGTCATTTCCCCCACATCCGAGAGCAGTGAATGTGGGTATCAGTCAGCCCCAAGGTGGGAATTTGGAAAGGCTCAGCGAATATATAGAGAACGGGAAGCTGAAGCCTGTAATTGATCAAGAGCGGTCGAGCAAGAGGAAAGATTGTGATTTCCCCCATTGAATGAGCGGTGGTTGTTTCTAGGCGTAGAATGTCGTTGCAAAATAACACTGACATAGTTGGCGATTTCATCTTATCTGATAAAAGAGAGCAGCTGACTTGAATACGCAATGGTTGTGTGGATAAAGTAGAACGGACTTTTATTATTTTTTGTTATATGAAATTTTATACAATATATATTTAACATATGCAAAATTAATAAAATTTTATTTAAACAAAATAAAATTATTATCAAATGGGATGAGGTTTTAATGTGTTATATGTAATTAATTTATTTTTTTGTGTAAAGTTTAAAATAAATTTTTGATTAATTTGATTTAATTTTAAGAAGAGAAATATTGGCATGCATACTATTAAGTTTCTTAAATTTAATACTATTGTTCACATATATTATTTCATAATTTAATAATTGATCATTAAAATAATCTTTAAATATCAATAAAATTAAATCACACCATTAAACCTAAAATAATATATTTTATTAACACAAATTTTGTAATTAAACAAAAGGTAACTTATTAGCCGATAGGCTATATATAGTGTGAGGTTTTTGTCCCAAACCTGTCTCACGCCAGATACAGGTAGTCATTAAACAATTTCCCGTTTGTTGTTTCTGACTTTATGTCTGAAAAAAAATTATTGCATTCAATATTCAGATCTAAAAAAAAATCAGATTTTCGTCGCATATGAATAGATTAAAGCAGCGGCTGGAGGGAGATTGGTTTTCGTTCGTCTCATTTAATTTCTCTTTCACTGTGGTAGGTAGGGCTTTGTAAATGGCAAGAGCAGATCAATTTGTTTTTGTTGCAGATGATGGTTAGTGTGGTTTTTGTTGCTGAGGCTGAGGCATCATCGCCCACCCCTTCTTTAGCTACAGGCGTTGGTCTTATGATGGGGGTGTCCTCTTTTAACAATTGGTTTCGTTGGATCTCCCATTGCGTTTTTGGCTGGCTCAAACAGCCTAAGAAATTATAGGAATGAATATTGTCTCCAAGGAATGTCAGCTACTGCCATGGCTGAAACTAAGGGAAGGGTGGTGAAATCGTATCCACTCCAGAGGCCTCTTCCTTTTGCAAATGTTGGTGCAGAGTTTCAGCTCCTTTTAGCCATGCGTATGTACTTTTTCCTCATTGAACTCTTCAATCTTTTGATGATTATGCACACTCCATGAAAAATAATGAGATAATGGAATACTTTATTTTGGGACCTCTATAAAATTATGCCGTTAAAGCGGAAGGGTGCAACCTATCTTTGCATCGAAATCAACCAAACTAGGGTGCTCTGCTATTAGGTCTACGCCAGGCAGGATGGATTCACTTGAGGTAAGTATGCAATTTAAAGCTGTGTCATCTCGTAAGTTTTATTTTCTATCTTGTAAATGACGGGTTAAAGTATTTCATTGTGTGTTCTGGATATGCCTATTATTTCATTTTGATTTGTTGGCCGCTATTTCGAATCAGAGCATTGGTGTTGGGGTAATTGGTCGGCTGCATAGTCCCCGTTGGTTAGGTTGTGGCCCTCATTCTAACATTGAATTTTTAAGGGAACTCATACATTCTTCACTGGTTTCGTGGATGAGGATTGATTAAGGAGTGAAATGACTACAACAGTTGTGTCCACATCAATGGCAATGGAGGAGCGATCCATCAGTTCAACACTGGTGCCATTCAACTCTTTGCAATTCAGACTAAACAAGGCTACTCTTGTAGCCCTTTTCCAATCCGCAGCATCCTCATCCTGAACCAAAACAAAATAGAAAAAGTTGTAAACCACTCTTGCAGCCCTTTGCCAATTTGCATATTCCTCGACCTGAACCAAAACAAAACAAAATGATACGAATTGAAAAAGGTAAACCACTCTTGCTGTGCTAAATAATATACAATGCATAGCAAGGGATATAATTCATGTCTTAATGGAAGGAAACCTTGTCATGGTCCAAACCAACATAGGATATTCTTCCTTGTTCTGCATCTCTTCCCACCATTCAATCGATTTAGCACTTAAATAGTATGTAGAAAAGAACAATTCTTCAATTTCACTATATTTGTACAGGGAAGCTTCAGATTATTATTCGTCTCACAAGAATTGAATTGCATGAGCAGAAAGTAAGCGAAGAGGAAGGGGAAGAGAGCATTAGAAAAGCTCTCAAGATGTCACTTACAAGATGCCATAGGTTTAAATTGCATACTTACCTCAAGTAAATCCATTCCTGGCTTAAATTTTATTGTTGAAATAAGTCTGTTCACATCCCTTTTTACTCATACTATCTCTTGACACCACTCTGCCTCTCAGTATTTCTTCTTGCTCACTATCATGTTGTGTGTTATAGAGCATTTACATGGTGGGTTACAAATCAGATATAATGGCAGAGTGTTCAAATCTGTGGGAGCTAAATTAGAGCAGTAATTGATGGGACTTGGCAACTGTCTTTATTCCAACATATTTCAAGTTTGTTGCTGATGTGGCTGTGAAGACTTCGCAAAAGAGCTGGGAAGAACCTTAATGAAGAGGTGGCTCCAAGAACAAAATCGACCTTAAGGCTGCTCTGAGAAGGTATGTTTGCCTCATTTTTGCATTAACATTTACACTATTTGCATTTTTCCTTTTTGCATTGATAGGAAATTTTACACAAAATGGTGGCAATTCACAACTAGAGATTACTGTACCCTTTTTATCTCTTTGAAGGATACTACCGTGCTTCACCATTTGACTGTCTTCTGTTAAGCCCGCATTTAGGAATACACCACCTTTGGGTCCATAGCTTGTAGAACAATTGCTGCCTATTAACATTTCATGGAAACTATCTTATGTAGATCTTTACTTCTCTTTTTTGTAGTCTATATTCTATTTGATAGCTTGTATAAATTTGGCTTCTAATTCAGGGAATATGATGAAACACTAGCTAGTAACCAACATCTAATACAGGTTATTTTATTCTAATTGAGTAAATTACCATAGTTAAGTCTCCTCAGTTCTTTCTCTCGTAATCTTTGCTTGATGTCTTGTGATTATGAAATGTAGGGAGAAGGAGAACATGATGAAAATGGTAATAGGAGAAAGAGGCAGAGAAGGTCCCGCAGTAGGCCCCTGAGTAATGAAGTTCATAATTTCGCCGAGCCTATGCAAGTTTACCTTGAACCCATGCAAGTTTCTCCAAAACTTATGCAAGTTAGTGGGAACACTAATGAAATTATCACTCGATCCTAAATGACATTATTGAGAGAGGATAACCAATCTCTTGCAAGGCAGGATGAGGTTTGTTCAAGGCATTTTCCTTTGTTAGTATTAGTGTAGAATTGGTATTGGATTGATTTTTTAAGTTTAGGATTTTTTCACCGATTTTTACCATTGTTTTATATTGATTATTATACTGTCTTTCAGAATTTGGTACCAGATATTAATAGCGCTCATGCATATGACCCCATGTGTGTTAGGGAATTTGTACAAGACATTTTTAGCTTCTATCATCAATCAAAAGTTGGAATGCTAATGCCTTGTTTCCTTCAGCTATCTAAGAATTTGGCTTATATCAATTTAATGCACCTGAAGTTTATCTTCTCAAAATAACATGAGTTCAAAAGTGAGTAAGCCTAGGTTTAAGATTAGTTTGTAGATATGTAGGGATATAGGATTCCGTGGTAATTGTTTTGTTAGGATTAATTTTTAGGAATACAACAATTCATAATGTTTTTTTTATAGAGTTATAAGTTTTGGATTATTATCAATCAGAACACAAGGCAGAGGACCTAGAAACAGGACATTCTGAAATGCATGAATGAGATAATTTTAACAATGTGGCATCCAATACACTAGGATTTCATGAGATTTTACTTTGTGATAGGTTATGAGTTATGTTCAAGGAGATTACTTGCCTCGTCAACCACAAGTGACTGCAAGGATGAGGATAATTCTTGTCAATTGGCTCATTGAGGTGCTTCTTGTAATTTACAGAGACACTCATTCCATTCTACTATTCATTGCAAAAGCAGAGATAAATTGAATATTCTTCATTTGATTTGTTATTTTTGCAGATCCACCAAAAATTTGAACTGAGGCATGAAACTTTATTCCTGACTGTGAATATCATTGATAAATATCTTTCAAGCTAACCCATTCTATAAGAAAATTAAAGCTTTTGGGGGTGACTGCAATGCTTTTGGCATGCAAGTATGAGGAGGTTTCTGTCCCCAGTGTTGAATGTTTTTTTGCTATTTCTGAGTCTATCAGTGCCAATAATGAAATCCTAAGAATGGAGATATCAATTCTGACTGCTCTGGTATTCAGCTTAACTGTGCCTGCTCCTTATATCTTCATGAGAAGGTTCCTCCAAGCTGTTGGTTCAGATGATAAAGTAAACTTCGCCTTAATTTCATAGATTAAAAGGTTGATTTAAGCTTTTCATTTATTGCCTGAATTATTTTTAATGAACTTTTGACTGTTT
>VDFB02192924.1:0-30850 GCA_007258455.2 Sequoia sempervirens
AGCTTATGATTATGCCAATATGAAACAATTTTTTCCAAAGCCTTGGGATCGTGGCCATGTAGCCTTTCTAGGAAAGGCGTGAAGTTACCATGCTCAAGGATCCTCCAAACTTTTTGATTCTCCCTCAAACTAGTGTAAGAATGGGGCTCAATTCTACTTATGTCACCCCCCATATTCACAATTACCAGCAACAGAAACCCTTGGATAGAGACGTTCGACTAAGAACCAACAAGAAAAGAGATACCCACAAAATGTGTGACTATAATGCAGGTACTAATTGTAATATAAATCCAACAAATAACCTCAACCATATCCATCATTTCGCATTAAAACCTTAGCACCCTCGGGAAGGAGGGAGTAATCCTCCCACGTGTTATGCTCATTAATTTTGACAACCTCATTAGCAAAAAAATCCGTCAATGAGTTTCCCTCTCAATAGATGTGAGAAACACGAGTTTCCTCACAAGATCTTAACATCATAATAGCATCCTTAATCAACTGATCGAAAGTCCAACTAGGCTTTTGGATCCCACGTAGGAAATTGATGATGTTTAGAGATCTCCCTCCACCCAAAGTTTAGAGTAGCCCTTTTCCAAGGTAAATTTAATATAGATGAATGCAACCTCGGTTTCCGCACATACACACATTTATGTTCTTAAAGTGGTCCTACAATTAACTAATTTAAACATGGATTTATATTCTTAGGGTGTCCTAAAATTAACTAATGAGTACAAGTTCATTAATATTCTTAAAGGGGTCTTAAAAGGTATTGAGCATTCAAAGGGTCCATATTGAAGGGAGTCACCCCTAGGTTATTTAGATATCACATTAGACATCATCACTTTACACAAAAATAGATCTCTTAGAATTGGAGGTAGGATAACAAATTCACACATTTGTCTCTCAAATAATAGAAATTAAAGGTCCTAAAAAACTACCTAGTGTTTTCTTTATTTAACTATGTTTATCAATTATAGATTAAATTAGAATTTAGATTACAAAGTAAGCATTCCTAACCTAACCTAAAATAACTAACTTGAAAGAGTTGGGAATAAAGACACAATATAGAAATAAAATTAGGAAATGAGAAAAAAATAATAGGAAAAACATAACTTATGCACCTAAAAATTGGAAAGTGATGACATGAAAATATTTAGGTACACTACAAAGAGGTACTTGAAAAGTTTTAAGTTTTTATTATGTATACTAGTGATGAAATGAAAATATTTAGATATACTAGTTAAGTATTGTGGAGTCTAAAAAGGCTTGTCACTTGATCTTGCACACAATAAAGATAAGGAAAAATAAAAAAAAGTGGTTATTGTACAAAAAATTAATACTACTTGAAAGTGAATAGAAATTAGAGAGATTATAAAATATACACTTATAGAAAAATAAAATTGAAAATTGATTTGAGTTGAAAAATGTTGTGGGAAGTTTCCATGAAATTTTGGAGGTAAACTCCACAAAGTTGGCCCTACTAGTCAAGGGGAAATAGCTCTAACCTAGTAATTTACCATAGGTTACATGGCCTTGACATGACCTTGGACATAATGGGATAATAGCTAGGGTGTATGTAGATTGGGCATGAAAATGGAGGTTCTAAGGGTTTGGGATGGATAAGAGATGGATGTAAAGAGTGCTTGCTCAAAAAATTCATTGTTTCCACACAAAATTCTTGTGAATGCATGATGATGAGAAGTGGAGGAAGAGGGATCTATTTATACGTTTTTTTAGGGTTTAAAGGTAGGTGAACATTAGATTTATGATAGGTGGATCATAAATGAGACACATATTAATTTTGGTGGATAAAACTCATCAAAGTTATCCCCTCTATTCAAGGAATGTGAGAAGATATGGCCCAAACATGTACACTAGGGGTGTGACTAATATTTAATGCTAGGAGGCTTTGTTCTATAAGAAGTCTAAGGAGATAAAGTTAACATGGCTAAAGGTGAATGTGCATCTTTTTATTATTAGGGAGATATTTATAAGGGGACATACAACTCAAATATAAGATGAACAAGGATAAACATGACTAGATAGGAATAAAACAAGGCAAAACAAGGCTAAAAAATATACAAAGTGGACATCTAAAATGAGTGTAAAACATAGTTAAATAAGTTGTGAAAAAAATTTGATCTTATTGATCCTAATATTATCTAGAACATGATTTAATTGAATTTTTTTCATAATTTATAATATAAAATATATACATACCTTCTTTTTTAGCTTTTTTAGCATAATATATTTTCCTCCTTTCATGCAATTGTTGTTTCCTTTCTTCTGAATGATATCATGCAACCTTATTTTCCTATTCTTTGGATTTACCATCTTCTTTGCAAAATTTGATCTTGATAATTCTTTGCCAATTCCATGTTCCAAATTTGTAAAACACTTGCAAAAATATGACCTTTTGAACACACCTTGCAAATTTTCCTTTATTTTTTGATATTAAAATCCCAAAATTTATTTTAAAAAAATAAATGATAATTTTATTGCTCTATTTTTTATAATCATTTTTTAGTTTTGATTCCCACTTAAGGTTGCATTGCTTTATCTAGGGTTTAGCCCTTGATTATTTGTAGATTCCACCTTTGTAAGCCTTCAAATCTTAGTCATGGCTTGTTATCATCAATTATTCTTACCCTACATTCATTGCTACATCAAGGATCATCATGTGTTTTCATAATTTATTGCATCTTACCTATTGATCCTTGTGGAAATCATATCCATGTTTAAAGATAAGGGTTGATGGAATTCCATGATTAAATATTTTATAATGAAGCACAAACAATGAGGGGATCCAAAACTTGACAATCACCTAAGTCCAAACCCTTGGTGAAACGCTAAAAGTACAAGGAACAAAAAAAAATTAAAAATAGGTGTACAAAAACTAGAGCACATAGTCTCAAAAATTTTAAAATGAGAGAATTTATCCTGTGAGATACACATGTGAAATACAAATACACCAAAATGAACAAAAATAAATTAACATTCAAAATATCTAAAAAAGTGTATCAAATTAAATGTGATTTAAATCTTATAATTATTTAATTTAGGTGAGTATTTATATTGACTCAAGAAAGTTATCTCGAGATTGAAATTAACATGTGTTGAAATAGAAATGAGATAGTTAGGGTTGCACACCTTGAAATCAGTAGAAAGTAAACTTCAATTGATATGACATTGTGACAAAGTATTGCAAATAGAGAATGAAGGCTATAAATTAAATAAAAGAGTAAAGATGGTTGATATATGAGAATATAAGAGTCTAGGAAAAAATCATAATAGTGATCCTATTCAGAGGCACGATCTTGTCTCAATTTCAAGGATCACTATCTTGTCTTGATTTCTACAATTTTATCCTAAGTGAATTTTAATTTTTGGCACTTGCAACACTTGTTCATTTGCTAAAGTCTACGGTAGGAAAAATAATAGTGGTGATAAGGATCATTATGAGGCTTCCCATGCAAGGGTTAAATTTTGTGATTTCCTTGCATCTTAATCAAGCCTTGAGACTAAATTAACAATGGAATTTAAAGAGAGTACGATTGGATGTTGATGTAGATAAAGAGGCCAATTTGCTAAACTAGCAAAATGTTAAAGGCATATATGCAAATATGAATTATCGTCAATTTTTTTCTCAATGTTCCATCTTTAAATTGATATAGAGTGAAATCATCCCTTAACTACAAGCCTTAGACACACACTTCAAAGAAATTGGTGCTTAGATTGATGAAAAATGATCATGTGTGGGACTATTAGTCGTGAAACATAAGAAATTTGAATTTTAGAAAAAGGGGTATATAACATCCATGATTTTGTCAAAGGAACATAATTACAAATACAAATTTCATAGAAATGTATTAAGAATATTTTGAGTAATAAGACATAACAAAGTGTTAAAATGGGTCTTAGGTTAGTGAGTGTGTCAAAAATTCTAAAGAGATAGTAGAATCATGCATTAAAATCCTCTACATAGAGTGGTAGTGGAACAAAAGGAGAAATATATAAGGATATACACTTTCTCCTCTACAGATATATTAAAAAATTATACTACATTTATTACTTTATTGACATTTGGAATTAAAAAAATCTTGAATTTTGGTTAAGAAAAGAGAAATAAATAATCATTTAATCTAGAGAGTGAATAACAATCATTTAAATAAAGTTGAAATTCAAGTTTTTAGTGACTTATTTAATTGTGATGAATTAGATTTTTTTTTTATTTGAGAAAATATTTTAAGTTAAAAAATTAAATGCAAAACAAAATGACCTAGTGTGATGATTAAATAAATCAATTGTCGGTCAAACTTATCATGTTAATTTCGTTCAATCATTTTTTAAGAAAAAAAAGGGTTTAATGAATTATATTTTTAAATTCGTAAAATTATTTAATTTAATATTAGACTCTAGGAGAATGGTGGATTTATTAGATGTATTTAATTGAAGTGATGGATATGGTAATATTCCATTTTTTTGTAAGGTGTGAAATTAAATATTGAGTTCGGGTTGGTTATGTTTTCAATATTTACCATATTTAGTTTAGCAACACAAGATATAGTATATTAAATGTTGGTTTATTTAGTTAGCAAGATAAATCAATTTAAAAGTATGCAATATTCTAATAAAGTAGCTAAAAAATTATCTTTTGAATGTAATAAAATTTAGTTATAATTGGCTTAACTCATGAGTTAGAATAGAAGTTTACTGTGTGTTTTGAAAAAAAATGTTTTTACATTCACATGTAAAATGTGGGCATTACATTATATGCAACAAAAATAATTACAAATACATTGCTACAACAATAATTATAAAAATTTAAATAAAGGATACACTATGATTGTTTAAGTAGGGAGAGGTCCCAATAAATAAAGGGTTTGACTATAGTTGACATAAGTTTTTCGCTATCTATATTGTATTTGAAAGATTGTTTTGGAAACAATTGTGTATGTTTTTGCATTGAAAGCTAGATGTTTCATATTACACTTAGTAATTCATCATTTGGAAGAGGAAATTAAAGGATTGGATTGTAGAAAAAGACTTAAAAAGTGGGGTAGGGGGGAAAGACAAGAGGAATAGGGAATGTGGGACACATACGAGGAAGAGGAGCTAAGGGAGAGAATAAATAAAAGTTTAAGGGAACAAATTAATTATTGTTAGAAATTAGGATATGAGGATACTAATCATTATAAAAAAATATAAAACAAATAAAATAAGAATAATACAAGCATGGATTTTACACATTACACAGGATATACATGGGAAAACCCTTTCAGGCAAAAAAGTCCATAAAGCATCATTTTATTAAAACACTTACAAAAAATATCTATTAAAACATAGATTGAACCTGGGTACACTCCTCTATATAATTGTCCATGGTCAATCTAGCAGCTCATGTGCATAGTGATATAATTCGCTATAAATCTCCAAATTCACAATATCTCAAATGAGAGAGAACCTCCTTAAATATACGAGAAAGGGTGGAAAAATACCTTAAGTGGTATTAGTCACACCTATTCAAAACAACCATTCATAAATAATTAATAATATAATAGTTAGTAGGCTATAAAATTATTTCAAATAGGATATGCTTAATAAAGCATATAATATATAAGGTTTTATAACATTATATAAATGTTATAAGGGTAGTGACCCCTAATAGCATTATGTTTTAACACCCCCCCTTAATGTTAATAGGGGATATCACATGTCGATTTCCATAAAAGAAAAAATGTCAAAGTACCCTATAATGTAGGTCTTCTTTGACAGTGATAAATAGGGACATAAATATATGCCAAGATGAAAGGCATGTATTCCAAACTACATGAAAACCATCTTTTCATAATTTATAATCCTAGTGCTTTAAAAATGATGCTATATATATGAGGTCTTATAAAGGAATTTATTGGAGCTTGAGTCTCCTCAAATTAGCCTCACCTCAAGTTCATTACATAGTGCCCATAGGACTTAACAAAATTTGCCCATAAGACTTAATATAATGCTTTTATAAGTGAAATATTTATAGAGAGAATTTTTTTTACAAGATGCCTATAGAACTTATACATCTAGGGTTTAGCCACTAGGTACCAATGTCATCAAGACATGCACAATCCCCCTCAATGACATCACCTAAGGCCAAGCATTTATTTGAATATGAAGCATACAATGCCTATAGGTCTTAAATTATGCTACTTAGGTCATACATATAGGATTTATCCATGAGGTAGTGTCATGCACACTCCCTCTCAATGGCCAATCACTGCATGAAGGTGTTGATATGTGATGGCTAAGATTCCAATCTATTTCTTCTTGATCATAATGTAGTATACAACTAGATATTTCGATGATTAGAATTGGAGAGAACTTTTATGATGGAATACTTTCACTTGAGTGAGGTGCTAATGATCTTCAATGAGATTTTCTCTCTTTGAAAATAAAATTCTTTTGTAAGAGTAAAATAACTTTAGTTATCAAATAGTAAGATGGTACTATTACAAGTATCTTCCATAAATATTTAAAGCCTCATTGATTCTTTAGTAGCTACTTTTATATTATGACATTTTGATTTAAATATATAGAAGATAAATTTTTAAGTATTATTCCATACATGGAATAGCACCTGCACCATTTATTTTGAAGACAGTGTAAAATACAATAACCAAAATAGTTAGTAACATAAGTATCAAATAAAGTGGATTCTTGGTGTAGAAAAGTTCATCATTAATTGTATGCATTTTTCATTTGTAAATGACACTATAACTTTTCTAAAATTCTAGAATATAGTCATTGTAATTTAGATAATTTGATGATCATTAATAAGGAGATCATATGATATTTCATGAACATAAGTATAGATAATTTATCATTTTTCTATTGAGAAAAAATAGTCATGCTATATAGTAATGATATGTAAAAAAAATGAAGCAACGAGTGAGTTATCATTTCCAATCTTGCTCCCCAAATAGTTTATTAGGGTGATATCCACCCATTATAAGTAGGTGATTTTACACCCAATAGATTTAGAGGATACATGAAGATCAAAAAATAATATTAGATAAAGTAACATCCAATAGAAAAGGAAATATGATATTCAAAAGATGCTTTGAAATTTTATATTTTTTATGGATGTGTAAGAGTTTTGAAACATATTTTTCCTTACCTTTTGATTCATTTTTTCATCCTTGTGTCTTAGTAAAAGGAAATGAATTTTTCTATTTTAATATACAAGAATTACAATTCTTTGAGAGAAATAATGACCTCCTTAGATTATTGTGAAACATAATGTACTATGAAAAAATATAAATAAATATAGAGAGACACATTAAATAGCCAAATGAAGTTACAACATATTTTCTTCAATTATCAAGATTTATATTCATTTTGAAGATAAGATTGTGGATTTCTAATAACCTCAATTTTCATAATTATTAAGTGTGACATTGTCTATGCTTCTTTTAGGCATTTTCAATCAATAGGGATATATTTTAATGAGCCTAATGTTGTAAGATGTCAATAGGGTATGAGATTCTTTTAAAAGTATTGTGCCTAATCATCTTGTATAATGTTTTATGAAGAATTTCAAGACATCAATTTTTCATAGTTAAATAAGATGCATCTTGGAATCAATATGAGGAAAGTGATAATATTGAGTTAAAAATAAGAAAATGAAGGCAAGAATATTGTTGTATAAGGTATTTAAATATAGTCTAAGATACATGAATCAAGTATTGTATAGAATTCATGAACATGGTGTAGTTCTTTTAGAGTCTAGTAAGACAAGTATGATATTTAATGTATAGATCTATAGAAAAAATGCATAATTGAGCATTACAATATAAAGCTCTTGTTTAGCAACATGATAGTGGTGCCCAATTAGAGTAAGAAGTAAGGAAATTAGAATCTAGTGCAACCACTATAATAGCATAAAATTAGCAAATTTAGAATCCAATTCAACTATGTATGATATTGTAAAATTAATTCCAACATTTGTATAAAAGACATAACATAAAATAGATTAAAGTAAAAGCATTGTATGATGCTAAAATAGGAAAGCAATGCCAAGGCTATAAATCTCCCTTCCTAATTTCTATCCATAGTCAACATGGTTTCTAGATGATGTAAAAAAATATATTCACATAGTAGCATGGTCATGCTAGATAGGAAAAAGTAAACTTGGTTTATTGTTCATCTCAAAGATAGTGGGCAAGTTCATATGTAAATCGTATTTGAAATCCAAAGTGCATTGCAAAGAACCAATGCATATTCTTCTTGTGTGACTCAAAGTATGAATGAGATTGCTACTATGCCATTTTCCTCATCTAACATGACTGCACAATGCATTCCACTGATACATATATATACAAGATAAAAGAATTCCATCAACATTGTAATTTTTTAAAAAATAGTCATGTGCCACAATGGTGAGATGGATATGAAGACATGATTGGTGGAATACACTATTTTGAGTGAATAAGTCACTCACCTCACTTCTGAAACACCTCAAGGATCATCTCGTATCTATGTTTATAGAAACATTCTTGAAGGAAAGTAACCGGATAAATCTTTAAATTTGCAAGATTTTTTTGGTTTGTAGACCTCGAGGTATTCATTCATAGTTTTGAACAAGTGAGATGTGGATGTAATAATATTATGATTAAGTTGATCCATAAATCTCTAGACATGAGGGTGGATCATGTTGTGGAAATGAAAACATAAAACCCACAAACTTAAAATAATATTGCAACATAAGTTAGTTGTAAATAAGTAATGAAGATTATAAAATGGAATAACAAAATAGTAGACAAGACACATATTTGTGGTAAAACCTTGGCAATATGTCAAGGAAACATCCATGGGGAAAAGTATCAATATTCTTATTGCTCAGATAAAATGATTACAATCTTCACATAGTTGGTGCTCTTCAATTACAGTTCATTACAATGATTTTGTCTTTAAGGCAACAAGATATATATAATATCTTCAACTTGTGTCAAACTTGGAAAAAACTAACTTTGTTTTTATATTTTGTTTTTATCTTTTTGATTTAAATCTTTATCTTTTCTAAAGATAATATTTTTCTTTATTTTTATTTTATTGTTTTCATTATCTAACAATCTCCACCTTGACAACAATTTACTTGATACTTTCCCATGCCCATTCATCACCTTTTCTGCAAACCAAGAGAAGTCAAACTCCACATCAACTTCTCTAATTGTACTGGTTTTATAAATGTGTTTGTACAATTTTCTAGTGTATGAAATTTCTCAAGAGCTACTCCACCTCATCAATAACATGTCTTACAAAATGGAATTTAATCATAATATGCTTAGTCCTATTGTGATAAGCTAGATTTTTAGTCAAATATATAACACTTTGACTATCAAAAAATATAATCACCTTGTATTGCACTTTTCTAAACTCACCCAAAAAGACCCTTCAACCAAATTTCCTCTTTGCATGCATGTGAGATAGCCATATACTCTACCTCAGTAGTGGATAAAGTAACTATTTTTTGAAGCTTTGACATCCAAAAAATGGGTCCTCATGCAAGAGTAAAGACAACCTGATGTAGATATCCTTTTGTACAAATCACCTACAAAATATGAATCAACATAACCGCAAATTGAACCACTACAACCATCAAATGTGATACAATAATCACTTGTGCCTCTAAGATATTGAAGCACCCATTTCATTGTTGCCCAATTCTCTTTACCTGGATTCCATGTATCTACCAAAAATGCCAACTACATGTGAAACATATGGTCTTGTACATACCATTGCATACATTAAACTTCCTATTGCATTAGCATACGGTGCATGAGACATATAATCCTTTTCTTCTTTATTAGTAAGACATAAACCTAAAGAAAGCTTAAAATGAGAAGCTAAGTGGATATTCTAGTTTCACATTCATCATACCAAATCTTATGAGGATCTTCTCCACACTCTTGTTGGGATAACCAAAGCTTACCATGTTCCCTGTCTCTATGTATTTCCATGCCCAATTTTTTTTTTGTTGCTCCTAGATCCTTCATATCAAAATTCCTATCCATCTAAGCCTTTAACTCATTGATCTCAACTATGCTTTTGCTTGCAACAAGCATATCATCAACCTATAATACCAAGATAGTGAATAAAACATTTTTCAAATTTTAAAGTAAAAAAAATGGTCATACTCACTCCTTGTAAAATTTTGGCTCACCATGAAGGAATCAACTTCTTGTACCATTACTTGGGAGATTGCTTCAAGCCATACAATGAATTTTTGAGTTTGCAAATGAATTTCCTGTTGCGATCTTGAACAAACCCTTTTGGTTGTTCTATATATATCTCCTCATCCAAACATCCATGTAAAAATATTGTTTTAACATCTAATTTCTCCAACTCAAGATGAAGAAAAGAAAGAAGTGCTAAAACAACTCGAATAGAAACTAGCTTAACAACTAGTGAAAAAAATTCATGAAAATCAATACCTTCCCTTTGAGAATACCCTTTTGCTACCAATATTTCTTTGTACCTTTCAACTTTATCATCAATGACCTTCAATTTGAAGACCCATTTGCAACCAACAACTTTTCTACCCTTTGGGAGTTCAACTAGGTCTCATGTTTTATTCTTCTCCAAGGCATCCATTTATTCTTTCATTGCTATTTTCCATTGAGCATTTTTAGCACCATCCACGAATTCTTGATATCAACTAGGTTCCCCATCATTAGAAATCAAAGCAATAGATACAACATAATCATCATACCTTTTTGGTGGATTTCTGACCCATGTAAATCTCCTTAGATCTAGTTGTGGAATTTTCACATTTTCTTGTAGATTTTCTGCATCCTCATCTTCATCTTTAGAAGCTTCTTCTTGCTCCCTATTTTTTATAGATGGATGAGTTTCCAATTGATTTTTTTGATGTTGAGGTACATGTTCCTATTCCAAATCAACTTCTACTATGTTTGATTTTATAAGAGGAGATTCATCAAATATTACATCTCTGCTAATAATGACTTTGTGGGTAGTAGGATCCCACAATTTGTATCCCTTAATTCTATCACCATAATGAACAAATATTTTTCTTGGATTTGAGACCTAATTTAGAATGTCGATCTTTTGAAATGAGAGCATATGCATCACAACCAAAAAAAATTAGATTTGAATAGTCACAAGAATGACCTATTCATACCTCTTTAGGAATCTTATAATTTATTGGAACTGATGGTGACTGATTTACTAGATAAAAATTTACAGAGACTACTTCTTCTGAAAAATCTTGTTGCAACTTGGTATTATTGAGCATGCTCCTTTCTCTCTCTAGAAGAGTCCTATTCATGCATTCACCAACACCATTTTGTTGAGGAGTGTAAACAATGGTTTTATTCCTTTTGATCCCAACTTCCTTATAATAATTTTCAAATTCCAAAGATGTGAAATCACCTCCATTATTTTTTCTTAAACACTTAATTGATCTTCTAGTCCTCTTTTCAACCAAAAATCTAAACTTCTTAAATACACTAAACACATCAACTTTACTTTTAAGAATATAGACCCACACCTTCCTAGAGTAGTCATCTATAAATGTCACAATATATGATGATCCTCCAAAAGAAACTATAGCGGATGGTCCCAAAACATTTGAATTCAAATATAATCTCTAGAATACCATTACATGTATGATTACCTACTTTAAACTTTTATCTAGATTGATTCCCATAAACACAATGCTTGTAGAAATTCAAATTCAAGGATTTTAGATTTGAAAGTAACTTACAGTTCAACAATACCTTCAACCTTTTCTCACTCATATGATCCAGTCATTGATGCCATAAATGAGTAGATTCATTTTCTTCCTCAAATACCACAACCATTTTGTTTATTACAATACTCCCTTCTAGCTTGTAAAGGTTTCAAATATTTGTAGCCTTCATGACCAACAAAATTCCCTTGAACACTTTCATTGATCCACCTTGACCTGTAAATTTATAACCTCTAGAATCCAAAACTCCCAAGGAAATTAAATTATTTTTGAGTTTTGGCACATGTCTTACCTTTGTTAATGTCCTCACAATACCATAAAACATTTTAATCTTAATGCTCCTAATCCCAATAGTCTTACAAGAAACATTATTTTCCATGAGAACAACATTACCAAATCCATAGCTTGGTAAGAAGAAAACTAATTCTTATATGGAAACATGTGATTAGAAGCACCAGGATCTAATAACTATTCCTCATGATATTGTAAGGAATTACAAATAGATAAAACTTCATCAATCGTACTTGAACTTATCTCAACTAGATTTGCTTCCTTTTTGGAGTCATCATTAACTTCTTTCCTCTTCCAACAATATTTCATGAGATGCCCTGATTTATTACAATACCAACATTTTCCCTTACCCTTTTTGCCTTTTGACTTCTAGATCTGGATGTACCTTTCAAATCTTCCCCTTTTTCTATGGGTCGACCCCTAAGCACCATTGCTTCTAATGTGGAGGATTCTATGTTAGAATTCCTCCACACCTCTTTAGACAACAAAGATCCCACAAAAAAATCAAATTCAAAGGTGTTAGTTGTGCTAAAGCCAATAGAAGTGGCTAAGTGATTTTAGGATTTAGGCAATGAACACAATAATGTAACTGTCTTGTCTTCATCTTCAAATTTTACACACATACTAACTAATTGACATATAAGAGTATTGAAAATATTTAAACCAACATTTTTATACCTTCTTTCATTCACAAACTATATAATTGTCTCTTCAAGTAGATCCATTTTATTAGGGATTTTTTCATATAAAGACTCCATTTTACTCCACATAAGCCTACCGTTGTTTCCTCTTCAACAATATTGAAAAGAACATCATCTACTAAATACAACTGATTTGTGCTAAGAGCTCTTGTATCAAGATCCTCCCAGTCCTCATCAGTCATATTTGTAAATTTCTTTCACTTTCCTGCCAACACTTTGTGCAATCCTTGTTGCACTAACAAATCACACATCTTGAACTTCCATAGCTCAAAGTTATTCTTTCCATTGAATTTCTCCACCTCAAACCTTGTATTTGAAACCTTTACCATTTGATACTACAAAACAAGCATCAAATCCTAACACAAACATTGCAAAATAATTGCTTTGATACCACTTGTTGTGGAAACATAAATGTAAAATCGAAAAACTTAAAATAATATTGCATCACAAGTTAGTTACAAAGAAATAATGAAGATGATAAAATGGAACAAAAAAATAATAGACAAGACATAAATTTACATGGTAAAACCTTGACAACATGTCAAGGAAACATCCATGGGGTAAAGTATCAACATTCTTATTTCTCAGAGAAACTAATTACAATCTTCACATGTGTTGCTGCTCTTCAATTACAATTCATTACAAATATTTTTCGTTCAAGGCAACAAGATATATATAATATCTTCAACTTGTGTCAAACTTAGAAAAAACTAGCTTTATTTTTATTGTTTTGTTTTTATATTTTTGATTTAAATCTTTATCTTTTCCAAAGATAAAATTTTCCTTTATTTCTATTTTATTGTTGTCATTATCCAATAAAACAAAGATCACTTCTGAGAGGTTCATGTAGCTTTCCAATATTGTCACTCTCAAGTTAAGTAATTAGTTAGTTACAATTAATCTTCTTATTCTCATCCATCTTGAAAGAAGTGGGAAGGGTGGAAATGGGCTATCACTAGTCACAAATAAGCCTCTCTATATAAAATAGCATTCTCTCTATAGACTTTTCTTAGTTCTTAAGAGAGGACAAGCAGGTGACTTGTTAGGTTTCAGCCAATTCCATGAGAAATTAATAAAAATAAAACCTTTTGTTTAAATCAAACTCAAGTTTCAATGTTTACTTTGTTCCAATTTTAAGGATTTGTTAGCCAAAACAAGGGTCATAACTCATTATCATTTTTTCACCCTTTGAAAAAAAACAAGGCCTTCAATTTTAAATAGAAGATTATGAATTCAAAACATATGTCAATGAAGAAAATATTTAAATAAAAAGGATTTTGATACTATGGTATTTGGATGAATGTTGGATATAGTGGACTCAAAAAATGGATGCAGTTTTTTGGTAGGAGAAAAAATTAAGACAAGCAGGAGTTTCCAAAATTATTAAAAAAATGTTGATACATATTCTTATCTATTTTATTGGGCATTGAGAATTTATTCAAATTTTTTAAATTAAAGAGAGTTTATTTGATGTTTTTTTTAGATTGCAAGAATCAGAATTGGGTAGCCGCCCCCTATAAACTGCAGTGCACTTGGTAAATTTTTTTCATGTGACTGGTGACGCTAGCACAACACACCCTCCGATACTATGGGGACGGTGGGGAGACTAGGCCTTGTGACCTCTTGCTTGCAACATGATGCTTTAGCCAATCGAGCTAGGCCCACCACCTCGTTTATTTGAAAATTTTAAATTAAAGAGAGTTTATTTTAATTTTTTTAAAATTAATTAGAGTTTATTTTTGAAGAAGCAAGTTTGTAAGTGTTGTAGATACATTGAAAGAGGAGCCATGTTGACCATGGTGTTCCTAATTTATCACTTGAATTTGAAGAAAGATTTTAAAAGGTGATGAAAAACAAAGAGTCCAACCTTGGTTTGTAATAATGTCGGTGGGACTTGAGGGTTTCGTGAGACTTTGGTGTAGGTCTCCTTGATGGTCCGATGGTTGTGGCAGCTGTCATTGAGATCCGCGAGGAAGAGTTGGAACTAGCAAAGGTCATAGAAATTGGGCATTGGGTTTGGAGTTATGGAGATTAGACCTCAGGCTTACCAGTCATTGTTTACCAGAAACAAAGGAGTTAGTCAAATTTCACTAAGTTTGATTGTGATGAGTCTAATGGTATGGCGGGATTCTTAGACCGGACTATAGGAGATCAGACACATTTGTAATTACTTAGGCCCTCTTGGGCACTTTTTATGATACTTACTATTAATATTAATAGATTATATAGGCTATTAGCCTTTTTTCTAAAATAAATAAATAATATTTGTCTTATGGTCATAGAATTTCTAATAATAATAGATTAAGATAACTTATGTAAAAATTTGTCAATGTTTTTAATTATACCATCAAATACCACTTGAAAAAAATGATGTATTTCCTAACATGACTTGATTTTAAAAACATAGAAAAGACACACCAGATACATTGTACAAATGACCTCACACATGTTCATTGAGCATAAAAAGGTTTACCATCAAGTTCAACATGTCTTCTAGTATATCCTATAAAAGTGATTAGTATGGCATAAACTTTTTTAATACCATGTTAGAAATCAGGATCTTAGGATACTAATCATTATAAACAAAATATAAAATAAATAAAATAAGAATAATACAAGCATAGATTTTACACATTACACAAGATATACACGGGGAAACCCTTTAGAGAAAAAATTCCAAAATACATCATTTTATTAAAACATTAACAAAAAGTGTATAAAAACATAGACTAAACCTAGAGACACTCCTCTACATACTTTCAAATGGATAATAATACTTCATGTGCATAGTAATATAATTCACTATAAATGTCCACATTCACACTGTCTCAAATGAGAGAGAACCTCCTTAAATATAGAAGAAAGAGTGGCAAAATACCTTAAGGGGTGTTAGTCACACCTATTCAAAACAACCATTCATAAATAATTAATAATCTAATAGTTATTAGACTATAATTATTTAAATAGGGCAATACTTAATAAACTTATATTGTGAAGTCGTCGTTAGGCGGGGAAGAAACCATTTGAAATAGCCTTTGAAATTTGAGGTAGCGATGGTGAATGTGAAGTGAGGATGAGGAGACGAAGAAAGGCGTTTCCCTTCTGTTTGGCAGGGTTTCAGCGTACTTGAGTGTTTGGACGGTGGTGTTTCTTTGGCTGGGGTCGACGCTCCTGACCTTGGTGTGGATATTTTGGTGGTGGTTGACCAATTCCCTGTTGATGACCCTCCTCTTGTTCGGTTTTTTGGTAAGGATGTGGTGTTGCTTGGGTTCTTTTGGCCCAAGAGCTTGGTTTCGAGATCCTCCTAGTGGATGTCACTGCTCTACCATGTGGGTTTTACAGTTGTTGAGGTTGCCTGTGAGTGGCTTGCTACTCCTCTCCCCATGAGCACTTCTCCTGTGCTCGGGGATGTGTTTTTCTATTTGGTTGGGACTCCCTTTGTGTCCTCTATGGATCTCTAGCCCTGGCTGGTGGAGATCCTTGCTTGCTCATGTATCTCTGTGGGTTTGGACATTTCTTTGGCAGATTTGTCTGTTGTGGTCATTCGGTCTAGTGTTTCACTAGCTGTGGCTCTGACATCCTCTGTGTTGGGGGTTTCTACTCATGGCCCTGTGTGGGGTTTGTGGTGGGGGATCTTAATTGCCTCAAAAGTGCCTTCATGGCCTTGTTTGGAGGTTGTTGAAGCTAGTTTGTTTGCTGGGTCTGTTTTGGTTCAGAGCCTTGTTTCTTCATACAGTGATGAAGATCATTTTCCTCTTCTCGTTGTGGCTTTGGGGCAGATATTTACCTTGGCCTTTAATGGAATTGGTGTTGGCTTGGGCTTCCATTGGCAGTGCGGGTCTTTGTGGGTTGTGGTGCGTGCGAGGATTGGTCCTAGTGACGCTCTTGTCATTCAGTTGTGGCAGGGTATTTGGATGAGTGCTTACTTTGGTTCGGTTTTCACTTGCTCTTGTATTGTGTGCAAGGGTCTTGGCTACATTCGGGCCAAGGATTGTGATTGGCTGTTGACTAGTGCTAAGTTTTTGACTAGTTTTTGGTGGAAAGTTTCTCTATTGGGGGTTATGAAAGCTAAGACTTTCCATGACTATGTTTTGCTGGAAAGGAGTTGTTCGGTGGGGGATGCCTTGGAAGCTCCTTGGGGGATCTTGTTGGCTCGAACTACCCTATTGTTTTCAGGGGTTAAGTGTTTAGTTGTTGCCCTTTCTTCTTTTCTTCATTTCTTCATTCTCTCCTTTTAGGTCCTCAAACTTTGGCTCCTTTAGAGGTGGAGTTTTCTCCTATTTGAGGTGGAGGTTGTGGACTTGGGGAGGTGGAGCCTACTCCTATAGAGGTGGAGTGTGGTTTAGTTGATGGGGATTGTTGTTGCTGCAAGGGGTTGTTGTCTTTGGCTATGTTCTTCCTTCAAACTCTTTTATTGAGGTGGAGAGTTTTTGGGTTTCTGGAACGGTGGTTTTGGTGCTTCAACTTGTGTTTGTTCTTCTTGTCTCCTATAGAGGTGGAGATAGAGTCTACTGGTGGGTCAGCTCTCTCGAGCGGATGGAGAAAAGTCTATTGTAGTCTTGATGTTGGTGGTGTAGTGTGGCTTGGTTGTTTCAAGCAATCTTTTGGGCCTACAATGTGTGGGTTGTTTCTTATTCTCTATAGGACTAGTTTTTGTCCTAAGTGCTTGGTTACTCTTGATTGTTGTGCAAAGGTTGGGTTGTTTATTGGTGTTTGTCTTAGGACTGCTGTTGGTTCTGATTACTTTGTCTCTCCTGGTCTCTGTTGACCAGGTGTTGTTAGTGTTCTACTGTATTGTTGCAGGCTCATTGCTGGTTCTTTTTGTTTTTGTTGTTTGGTGAGTCTTAGCTCTGTTTAAGGTTCTTGGTCCTTGCAAAATCTTCTTGTTTCCTATAAGGCCCATGCTCATTGTGTAAAGGGTACAACACTCAGAATGTCGCTTTTATCTTATAAAAAACATATAATATATAATCTTATATTAGAATATTATATAAATGTTATAAAGGTATGATCCCTAATAATATTATGTTCTAACAATTAAAAACTATTAAAATTTGACCAAGTAATAATATAAATAATAAATTTGAGTATGTAAATATAAGGTAAACATGAAAGAGAACTATATGACGTCTTACAACTATAACTATATGTAATTGAATATGTATGCGTGTGTCAATATATGAATATTAAAAAATATGACCACGATAAATAAATAAATGAATACAAAAGAAAGTGAGTCTATATCTATCCATGAAGCTAGAAAATGGAAGAACATACAAGAAGACATTAATAATTGTCATGTTCTTGCGAAACATGAGGCTTCTATTGTTTGAATTTTGCTTACTATTTATAAAGTTAAAAACTAGTACCCCTTATGTTTTTAATATAACAAATGGACAAAACTACTCCTTTTCACAATTTATATCAAATAAATAACCAATCATATAATAACATATAAAACAGACATTGACATATATCTCTTAGACCTATTTTTTAATTTAATATTTTTGAAACAATTCAATAAAAATATAGTTGATATTAGTATATCATTGATATCTAAGGGTAAAGTCTCATGGGGGGCTTCAAAGATCTATTTTGAAATAACAACAAAAAAATGCTACAAGATTAAATATAATGTTTTCCTCAACAATAGCAACCCCTACTTTTTAGTTTGAAAATTTAAGCAGGGGCAATTGGGGTGGAGCTAGAAATTGCTCCACCAACTTATGCCTTTTTTTTTGCCACTTGTCAGTCCTATACATACTTATAACAATAATTTTAAGCACTTTACTCTTCAATTGAGAGGTTTTTCTAAAATATTTTAGTAGTTGAATTTTTTTAAAAGCTTTTCAAACAGATAAGTATTGAACACATTGGATGAATTGGAACATAACACATGACAAATTTAACTCAATTGACTAAAAACAAAATTGACAGTCGAAAAGGTTTCTGAAATGGATGCAATTTTTTAATTTATTTCTAATCTACTACATTCCACATGGACTTCTAAAAATAAGATGCTCCATTATAAACCCCTTTCCCCTACTTAATCTATAACTACATAACTAAAATTAAAAAAATATTGATAAAAATAAAATAAAATAAAAAATGAATTATTGGGAGAAACTTTCAATCCTACCTTAAAAGATAACTTTTAAAATCTAAAAACTGAAAAGTAGAACATCCCATTTTTTACACGATCCTACCTACTTTATACTTTATAATAATTTTAAATATCCTATTTTAAAAAATAATTCCAGTAGCAGCTTTATGGGACCCCTTAATTCACCAAAATATGTTATAAAAGCTTGACGGTGCAAAATCAACCCGCATATAGAGGCACTTGCTATAAAAGACAAATTTCTATTTGAGAACGATAATTTTTGTCGGTTCCTGCATTTTATATCCTCAATTGAGGCTTGGATTCTCTCACTCCGCATATATTTTCCCCTGAGACTGTGAATGACAGCATTGCTCTACAAGCAAACGAAACAATGGGATTACAGAACGATTTAAAAGCTGCTTTGGACATTGATCCAGCATTTCTAGTCTCTCCGGAAGATAGGCCCAGAATTGGTAACAATATTAGCAACTCCTCAGCTGATGAGCACGTCCCAGTGATAGATCTCAACAACATAGACACGGTGACAAGCGAAATCCATAGAGCCTGCAAGGACTGGGGGTTCTTCCAAGTCATAAACCATGGCGTCCCTCTCCACTTCATCCACTCGCTCCAATCTCAAGCAGCTCAATTCTTCTCGCTGCCCATTCAAGACAAGTCCAAAGTTAGAAGAGACTTTAATAACCCCTTTGGCTACTATGACAATGAACTCACCAAGAATGTGAGAGACTGGAAACAAGTCTTTGATTTTGCATGCAGAGGCACAATCCATCTTCCTCGTCATTTTGAAGCAGATTCCAATGAAACACTACCCTTGACAAATCAGTGGCCAGATAACCCACCTCATCTAAGGTTTCCTTCATTCAGACTTGTTTAATTTGAATAGTTACATCACCTAAACTTTTTTAAAAATAAATTTATAGTACTTGGTTAATGTTTATGATTGTGCTGGAGCAGGGAGGCCTGTGAGAAATACGCTGAGGCTGTAGAGAAGCTATCATTCAGATTGCTGGGACTGATATCTAGAAGCTTAGGATTGCCCAGTGATTATTTTGATTCAAAGTTTGAAGAGCACACTTCTTTTATAAGGTTGAATTATTATCCTATTTGTCCAGTCCCTGACATGGCTCTGGGTGTGAGTAGACACAAGGATGTGGGCGCGCTTACTGTGTTGCTTCAGGATGAGGTTGAAGGGCTACAAGTTAGGCGCAAGGATGGAGAGTGGGAGCCAATCAAAGCCGTTCCTAATGCTTTTATTATCAATGTGGGAGATTGCATGCAGGTGAGCAATTTTCCTCAACACCATCTTTAGTAATCTGGAACTTTTTTTATGTCATAAGGTCAAAAATTCTGCTTATGTATATCAGCGCTAGTGAATACATGAGTAATACTGCAATTAACCTGAAGAGCCAAAAGCCGGTTAGTTTTATTTTCCTTATTTAACTTATATTTGAGTTCAGGCTTGGAAGGCTAGCTTGTACTTATTAAGATACCCAAATTCGAAGCTTGCCTGCGGTGAAATCCTCCAACAGGAGCCCAGACTGGACACTTGTGGTCAGGCAATTTTGATCACCTAGAGATTACACCTATTTGCAAGAGTAATCACCCCAGCACAGCAAACAGTAAATATTCAGTAGTCTCACTATTGAATACCTGGCAAGGGGGTTTGTGGAAAGCGAGGGATTCATAGACCTCAACCATAGTCATAACAAGCAGCTCTGAAAGCAAATAGACCAGCATCCTCTCCAAAGGTCATGATACATAGAATCCATACAGGCTAGAAGCATCGAAAGCAGGGGTTCATAGACCAATATGATGCTCTCTAACTATAAGCATCGAAATCAGGGCTTAGAAACAACAAAATAAGCCTAAAGGAAAATTTCTGAGGAAACTGAAATGTATATAGAGCTCGAGAAACATGGCCCAGAATTTTAATAATCCTAGCGTAACATTGCTCCTTTTGCCTAGTAATCTGGCAAAAATTATCCGGCCATATTTTAACTTGTGGGAGTGCACTAACAAGTAGCTTACACAATCGTTTAAACTTAGATTACTGTTTAGCTTAGATGGCTGTTCAGCTTAGAAGCCATGTCCAGGATGGCAATATCAAGATTTAAACCGCCATTTGGTTTAAATCCACATCCAAGAGGTTTTTATTCTGCATCTTAGCATCCACCTGGGACTTGCACCTATTATCATTCAAGTATGGTACACATTATCACAATCATTTTACACTAGGAGCATTTCTAGTTGGCCTTGAATTCATGCCATCATCATGGCAGTCAAGGATTGCGGGTCAAGCTAATGATAGCCTTTATCCTTGCAGCACAAAACCGGATTCAATACAAATGACATAAAACATACAATTTAAGATAGTTTTTTTTACCACAAATAAATAAATATCCACTGGAACTCTCAACCTCCATAACTCTCTTGCACTGACCCAGATTTAACAATTGCAAGTGACAACGATCATGAGTTAGTGCCAGTAAAGTTCTGTCAGATGCAGCTCTAATGCAGCCACAGATATTTTGATATACCTCAGTTTGTTTGTACTTCTCGATAGAAGATGGTGAAGATGTTATCTATTGGATTTGTAATGTCCCCTCCGAAGTGAGGCATCTGTATCCAGTAGATTAGCCTATCATTATGACCCTCGTAGGCTAATGAAGGTGATGAGAGGGTATTCTGAGGATTGCATCACCTCCAGTGTTTAGTGATGATCAACTTTGGCTTCTGTTTGAGGCTTCTGGGACTCAATTTGCTCAACTTACTATTTATAGTAAGTCAGACATTGACAGAGTGGGACCCTTACTATTTTTAGTAAGGCATGTGATCATATGGTGAATCGTCTGATGAATCCCCAGTTCAGATGGCATGATGAGAAATGATAAATTTAAGGAGTTATTAATGTTATTTGGTTCAAATAACATTAATTAATTAAGAGGTGATATTTTAATGTTATAACTTGAGGGTCAAAACGTCATTAAAAGGGGGCAAAATTAATGAATTAATTTTTGAGCGCCAACTCCTAAGTTTTGAATGAAATATTAAATGATGCAAATAAATAAAATTTTAATGTTATTAAATTGCCTTTTTGGAGAAGTTCGACTTTCTCATGAAGGCATATATATTTCATTTTGGAGTTATTTGGGAGGGATTCAATTGAGCTTGTTGTTGATGAATTTGTGTCTGAGAGTGAAAGCCAAGGGTTTTCAATCCTCAAGCCATTGGAGAACGTTCCTTCTTCAGTGATTGCAGCCGTTTGAAGCAGTAAAATATCTGTTAAATTTGGCAAACAAGAGGGCATCATTCAGGTGTTCTATTTGTGCAAATAGGAAAAACAATCCGAGGGTTTGGATATATTTCAGAGATTGAAGATTGACGGGAGGCGATTGCAGATTTCTCTTTGGCTATAATAAATCTGATTCAAGAGGGGACGGCTTTGTATCTTCCAGCCATCAATTGCAGCAGGGGTCAGCCTTTCAAGGAAGGGGCAATTTTATCATAGAGGCTTCAAAAAATCAATAAAAATCACATAAGGGGTCGCCTAGACCTAAGGAAGCCAGCCATACATTTCAGGAGCAAAAAGGCAGCCAGTTGAGGGAGGATCGAACCATTTTGTGAATTGCTTTTTTGGCTGAAAGTGGTGAACAGCAGCTGCATGTCTTCAAATAATTTCGGGTATGATTGTAATAATTTGTTCCCTTGAATATTGAGCCAATAAGACATATATTGGAGGAGCTATTTATTATACTTGTTTGTATTCCTTTATGCTTTGCATTTTATTTCTTTGCAAATATTTCAAAAAAACAAAAAAAGCCGAAAACCCTCATAAAACATCAAAACACAAAAATAAAAATAAAAAATCCATCAGAAACTAGAGACGCAGAAACATTCTTACAGAGTTGTGTACCGTTCAAGAGGTTGACAACACACAAATAATGGCAGTGATCTGCAACCTCTTCAACAACTTGATCATTGAGTTTAAGTTGATTCTGGCATGAATTAAGGAATTGTAAACAATTGAATTTAGGAACAGATGGCAGGACCAAGTTGTTCATTTCACAATATGGTGAATTATTAAAACCAACAAGATTCTTTTTTTTTTTGATGCAAATTGTTAATTTACCTGGATGCTCCTACATTAGACACGTGGGGTAGTTGAAAAATGTTCATGAGGTCCAGGTAATGGAATGTGCACATGGTCTTTCACAGATTGACCATATCTACCAATCTCATATTTACTCATCCAAGTTAAATCCTCAACTGTTCTATGTTTCCATTTTACCAATTACTCCTTGTATTCATTGCTTAGTATCCTTTTGGTCACCATTGAATCAATCATGGCCTCAATTTTCTCTTGTTCCTTCATTAGCAATTGTAGTTTCCCATTTGGTGTGGCTTGAAAATGAATTCACCACTCCCCTTATTGGCTTCCCCCACGAATGGTATACAAGCCTAAATGTTGAAGACTACGGGTATGCCAGCCCATCAGGCAACTCAATCTCATATGCAATAGCTGGAAACTTTGCGTGGTACTTTGCAAGGTCTTATTTTTTCCCATTTCAGCTTGTTCTAGGTGCTCTTCGGAAATCATTCTTTCCTCAAATGAACCAAAACTAAATCATCCACTTGAAACTGTTGTTCCCTCTTATTGTGATCAGCATGTTGCTTGTAGCTCCTGTACTCTTTTCTAAATTCTTCTTTACAAGATGATGAATTTCTTTTATGTATTCTACATAATCTTCCACTTCAGCATTCCTCTTATCCAAATCAGCTACACTATTCAACTTAGCGACCCCTCTTGGATTGCATCCATATGCTGTTTGGAGGGGATCTTCATGGTACTAGATTTACTAAGTTAATGCAAGAAAACTCAGCTTGTGCAAGTACTAAATCCCATTCAAGCATCTTAGCATGTCACCAAGGTTCCGACTCACAACTTTGGTTTGACCATAGTTGGAAAACTTAGACTTGGCAGACCCAAATTTTTGACTCAGCAAAAACTCGGCAACTTAAAAAACTGCTTAAATTTCTTTAGAAACACTTTTTTTTTGCAAAATTCAATGACAAGATGTATCCAATGAGTCCATAAATGAGTACAAAAGTGTTTTCTATTAAATTTGATTGACTTGAATGCAAATTGAGTACAAAAATGCATCATCATGTGGAATCTTAATGGCTGATAGCTTATACAATAGATAGCTGAAAAAATGAAAATAGTAAATACAACATTTTACATCTTCCTCTTCCCTAATCTAGCGAAAAATTGGGGAGAGGTAGAGGTTCTAATCCTTGAGGTTTGCAGTGGCTCCTTGCTTGGCATAGAAGGCTGTGGCAATGACTCCTCCTTAGCCTCATGGCCCTCATCAATGTCATCTAATCCTACATCTCTTTCTACACCTACATCTTCCAATGCCTGCCTCTCAAAGTCAAGAATCTCATCTGCAGTAAAAAATGGAGCTGCTCCTCTTGCCATGTCCAATCATTGTAAGGATCTATCTCATCCAAATCAATGGGATCCTCTGATTTGTCCCCTACCCTTAATGTGTGCAACCAAAGGTTGTATTGCACAAAGAAAAGGTCATTGAGGTGTTTATGAGCTAATTTGTTCCTCTTCTTCATGTGGATGGCCTCAAACAAGCTCCAATTGTGCTCACAGTTGGATGCACTACAAGGTTAGCATAAAATGTAGAGGGCAATTCTTTGGAGATTTGGGGTATTTGCACCCCAATTTGTCCATCAAGAATCTACAAAATAAAACATTGAAGAGTTAGAAAGAAAAGTCAAAACATATTTTATCAGATTTTTCAATATTTGTAAATTTGAAATTTGTAACTTGTAAGATGCATGTGAAACAAAGACTCCAAATTTTATACGTGGTGTTTGAGTGGTTCTTCCTCGGATAACTAGCTCCAAAGAAAAGAGTCTACCCCTTCCAACCCTGTAACTTTCCAATTCTTGGACAATGAGGTTTCTTACCTCAACCTGGGGTGTCATCCTCTGAATGCACATAGTGAGGTCATCCATAACCTCTCCATTAGGATCTGAGAAGGTATTGAATAGAAAAAGGGGGGTTGAGGAAGTACCTTGCTGCATGGATGTGTTGGTGGAGTTGATTGTTCCACCTCCTATCAATGATCTCCCATATAGGATCAAATTTGAGGCTGTCCCTCTTGTAATAATTTCTAATGGACTCTTTGGCCCTATCCATGGCCTCATAAATATACCCCATTGGGTTTTGATTCCCATCTACCAAACAAAGAACTCTAACCAAGGGCTTCAACACCTACAATTTACAAATAAAAAAAGATTAAAATTACAAATTTATCATGAAAAACTTAAATTAAAAAAATAAAACATTCAATTTGACTTTAAATTCAAAGTTTTGAGGTTACCTTCACAACCTCTGTAGCTCTTTGTGCAAAAAGGTTGTCAAAGACTATGCTTGTAACCCTCTCTCCTTTGGGGTTCTTTGAACAAGATGAGTCTCGCCATACTTGACTCACAAACATCTTTTTCAAAGAAGTCAGCAGACCAATAATTCTTTGCAACATTAAGAAAACAATTGCAAACCTTGTGACACCCGATCTTACCAAATCTTTCCCTTAGGTGTGATCTCTCATCAAATTAAGAACCCAAGGGTGATTGTAGATAAAATTTTTTATACTCCTTGCATCATCTACAACTGGTGTCACCCAATCAAGTTTTCCTATGTCCTCCAAAAGAAGGTCAAGACAATGTGTTGTGCAAGGTGTCCAAAAAAAGTGTCTTATGTTTGTCTTGGAGCAATCTCCTAGCTGCCACATATGTTGTTGCATTATCAGTTATGATTTGTACCACATTTTCTATGCCCCCCTCTATGAAAACTTTCTCCAACATTAGACACAACGTTTATGCATTTTTGACTTTGTTAGAGGTATCCATCGATTTCAAAAAAATCATCTCACCATTTGAAGCTACCAAAAAATTGATAATGGTGCAGTTTTTCCCATCTGTCCACCCATCTGACATAATCGTGCAACCATATTTTTTCCATTGCTTCTTCTGTTCTTCCACTATTAGCGTTGCCCTTTTGGTTGCATTTGTAATGTCCCCTAATTGGGAATGCCCTAATTCCTTAATTTAAATAAACAAAGGGATTAGAGAATATCTTTCACCTGATTGAAGCCTTGCACACAAATTAGAATCATTTACCACAATCATACTGATTAGCAGATTATAATCATTTACCACAATAATACTAATTAGCAAATTATCATAATTAAATATTAGTAAGCTCATGGTCAATCATTAATTCAATCACAGAGCATTTTAGCATCCTTATGGGAGAACGTGACTCAATGGGGTGCCTAGGACCCATCTTGCCAACCATTTCCCCCTCTCTATGTTTTGACCTCTTGTGCTGATTCACCATGATGGAGGTGTGAGATTACAATAGGTGCCCCGAAAATGCCATCTCTCCTAGGCCCAGGGTGTTGTACCATTGGTACTCCAAATGGATACCCCCTTGGCCTGCTTGGGACTACTTGGTCCCCCATTATAGGACTACTTGGTCCTCCATTATGGAGGTGGCATACCTAGGAGAGTGCCCCATCACTGTTCCCCTCTTGTAATCTTGGCCTCCTCTATCATGGCTAAAACATTAAGACATATGACAATAAATATTAATTATATTTACTGGTATAAGGAAGAAGTCATAATCAGCAATGCTTCATTAGTATCTTGACATCTCAGCAATGCATCATTAGTACCTTTGACATCTAATCAAACCATCATGATCACTTATACTAAATTGTGCTACAACTATGTTACTGTCAATCAGATTTCATACCACTGATTCAGGAAATCAGTCTGCTGCCAAATTATCAATTATTTCCAATTGAAAGGATGGCAGACCTCTCTTTTCTTTTTATTGATTTTCCCTATAGATGATTGCTGGTCTGAATATTCTTCTTCTTCAATTGATCTGTTCTCAATATTCAGAAGATATTATTTAGGTGTAAATCAAACACATAAGAATTTATTGTTCATATTCATATTTAAAGAATCATAATTACTGATAAGGCTCAATAATTGCTGCAAGCATCAGTATTGCATAATTGTATTATATATATATTACTTCCCTTAATGATTAATCATTTATCTTCATTTATCTCTCCTTGAGCCAACTTCTTCTTCCCACATATTTCTTCTTCCAAATCTGAGTATATCATATTAACGTATGTGCTGCTATGCTCCAGAAATACTCCTCCTATTTCTTTCTGTTCATATATCTGCCTTAAAATCTCCTTTTCAAGTTTGCACATATTCTTCTTTTAATTCTGCTCATATATCCGAATCTGAGTGACACATTTTTCTGTTGTAGATCTAAACGATAATCATTGTATTTCCTTTCTCATTCACTGCTCATCCATCTGCTTTTAAATCTGATTACTTTACATTGTTGAAGCTTACATTTCTAAACACCAAGCTATCTCCTTTTATATCTCTTTCATGCCTCTGCACAAAGGAGGTGATTATTCACAATGGGTCAGCCTCATGAAAGGAGGTGACATTTCCAATGGTGGCGCTCATCCTTTCATAATTTAAATTTAATTTATTTTAAATCCCAAAGTTGGGTGACTTTATAAAGGAGGTTGGCTCTATAAAATGCATAATCACTTGCTTTTATTTATTACTAACAATGCCTTCATCTTATGAGTCGGCCAGCATATATGGAGGGGAGGTCGGCTATCTCTGGATAAAAGAATGATTTTATTCTTTCATTAATCTATTTTATTTATTTATACTGGTCGGCCCAGGTTAATGAGTGATTCTTGTGAGACCATGGCGGTCCTCCCCTGCCAAGTTGCTTGTCCTCAGCAATCCTAGACTAAGTGTTATAAATTGTTGCTCTTTTTTAGCTTCCAGTTCTTAATTCTTTGATAGTAATTGAAATTCTAAATCAAGTGATGATTGCTTTGAAGTTCACGTTTGACCCTATGTCCTTGGAGAGTAGCATTGTATTCTTTGCTCGATTTACTCACATTAAGGTTAATGCCATCCTCAGGAACAGGACAATTTATTGTCTATGTATTATTATTTCCCAATATCTCTGAGAACAAAATGAGATTAGCAAGTTGCTTAACTTAGAACCAGAGTTTTCTCTCATTTCATCACTGCAAGAATCCTAGGCAAAGGTACAACTCTTTATGTCCCTTTGTTGAAATCTAAAGTCATGATGGACTGTAGGAATGTTGTGAATATCAAGATCCACTCCTTTGTGCCAGATCACTTTTGCATTTGCGTAAAGGACCTAGATGTTTGAATGATAATTTTCCCTTAGATAAAGTATGTTTCATTTTGTGTAAACATTAAAACAAAGTTTGAGGCAAGTTTGTTTCTAATGAGGGGCTTATAGTGTTTTAGTCAAACATCTATCATTCCCATAAGTAATTAATACTTAAGTACAAGCTTATGGGATTGATCAAGTCAACCAAAAAGATGTATAATAGTTTAGCATTCCTAGCAAGCAATAGGACTTAAATTTATAGTTTTACCCTATTTTCCAATTCGTGTTCTAGCCTCCCAAATTAATTGAAGGTTATCATTCCTGTTTGACATATCCCCATTTTCATATCTTGGAAAAGTATTGTTTGTTTCACCCGATTCCTTTAGACAATATCAATTTATTCCAAAGTTTGAAAGGCGAGAATGGTCCTGGGATTTGGGGGTTATCGGCCCATAATGTAACTTGATTTGTATTAAATTTATGAATGTAGAGCTACTTTAATCAAGAAAAAGAGCTTAGGAGAAGAAGACCCTTGGAGGAAATGATCTACTCTAGATCGTACGTATAGGAGTGAATTTGGTCCACAAGACAAAGTTCACTAGATCAGTTTTGGAATATTTTGTGGACCTTAATGTTATTGTTTGGCTTTTAAGGAATTGGCTATCCTAGGTCAAGATGATATCCCAATGTACTTATGTCTGGAAGTAAGATAATCTTAATCCATCTTTGTATCTTACTGATTCCTAAATTTCTGTGACAACTAGTTATGGCCACATGTGGATTTCTCTTTAAAAATCAAGTTGTATTGTTAGATTCCATTCTTGTCTATGTTGAGTTGTTGCGATTGATTATTTCATCCTTGGGAAATCTTCTGGTATTTTGATTGCTTGATTTCTTGATGGGTGATGATTGCTTATTGAATGTTAATGAATTGAATCATCCCTCATATTCATTTCTTGAAGGAGTCACCACTCTTCATGATTGCCTTTGATAGCAATACTTTAGTTCCAAGTTGATTGTTAAATTCATTTCCTGTTGATGGTTTCTTTACAAGGAGGTGATTCCCCCTTTATATATTTTATTGTTGAGGGAGTCATAGTCTTTCATATTTGAAGGGTCACAACTTTTCACATTTTCACACATCTTCACTATCTTTGAGAACCTAATTTAAGTCTCTTATAAAATTACTTAAGGTTCTATTTTAAATTGAATCCCTCAAATGATGGTATGGATGAAATGTGCTTAATGTCCCTTGTCCTGCTTTGCCCTAGCTTCTTTTGTTGCTTAGGTTTTAGGGTTCCCTCTTTTCCCAAATAAATGTTCTCTTTAATGAAGTGACCTTGGCTTGGAGTCTACATTCATCAATTAACAACATTTCCACATGTACATATGTCCATTAGCAATAATATCTAGATATCCAAAACATAACATAATCATAAATGCAATTAAGAAGACAGATGAGGAGTGACATGGATGGATCCGCCCTAAAGTCTTTTGCCAAGCCCAAGAGATTGTGTAGCACAATCTTCTCTTCTCGGCGACTTAGTATCTGCATTCTCCACCCATGTCTCACCTCGGAAGACACTTAACTTATTGGGGACAGTCGGGGGAGCGGTAAGCAGTCTAGGCCTACCACCCCTCCATGGCCGCAGCGGATCTTAGGTGGGATCCCCACCCCTCCATGGCCCAACCCATGCCTTGGGACTGGGTGGAACCTTAAGTGGACTTGCCACCCCTCCATGGCCCATCCCTGCCTTGGGTCCTAGGGGTGGACTTGAGTGGGGTTTTTAGGCACCACTTCCCTCACACCCTACCTCCCAATAAGTAGCAAACACTCATGAAGACAATCTTTTAATAGTCAGATATATCTATATTTATCCAAGATTTAGTTCAAGCCTATAATCAACATCATGCTAAGAGAAATCACTACCAATTCATAAAGTCATAATTATGATGACCTTAAGGGAATATTTCATTAATAATCAGATTAAAGCATAATCAGTTAATGTCATTAATACTGAACAATTAAAGAAAAATATATTTCCTGCATAATGTTAGTCCTCCTAACTTCTACTCAATGGCATATATGACAGAAAATGCAATATATAAACTTCAGAAAGTAATCCATTTTGCAACAGTCACAGACATTCAGCATATGTATAATCTTCAGTAAGTAGTCAGTTACTTGACATTGAGCAACATGTTTTAAGGAGAAATAAGTATGTGCAGATATATTCACAGAATACAGCCTGAATGGTTAAATACAGAGGTACCAGAAAAGCCAACGCCAATCACATGTTTTGGAGATATCATATATCTATCACTAAGTGAGAATACCTCACCTGGCTGCTGCGATCACATGTTCTGCTTAGACGTCCTTTTTTTCTGATTTCTATGCCTTATCCAATGATCGGGCCAACCAATATTTCTATGAGGACGAATAGGCAGTCCCATTTCAATTGGCCACATCTTTCCATTAGAAAAGATGTGTTCCTTGTGATGGACGGGTGCCGCTAGTTTTGTCTAAAGCGATTTTCTTTATTAGCAATTAAAAACAAATCGATTAGGATATAGGATTGATTCATTTATTCATATTTATGTTAAAGAAAAATACATAGGTATCTTATAATCATCATAAGATTGTAAATGATAAATGTATATATATTATTTATTAATTATTTGAAATCCTTTTAATCTTTATG
>VDFB02192925.1:0-16669 GCA_007258455.2 Sequoia sempervirens
TTTTATTTTTGGCTTTCCAATAGTCAAACCTAGTGGAATCAGAAGCTTAGATTCGACATACAAGGACTGCAAAAAGAATTTTTAGACCCCTATACAGAGACCCATTCACCCCTAGCCAAATGTCCTTCAACAGATCCTGAAACCCACTTTTGGAGCCAGATAAACACCATCCTAACCTTCTCAAATATGTTGGTTAATGGTTGTTTCTGATAGTGTTATCATAATACTTTGTATTCCAAGTGTTAGATCTCATAGGTTTAATTGTTATAATACTTTTATTCTTCTCCCAAAACAGTTATTCAATCATTTTTGTCATAAGGAAGTCAAGGCAACATAGTGTCCAAATCTGGAGTTGATTCACCTTGGGGATTGCAAGTCAATTCTAATCATTTGTGGCAATATCCCTCTTCCTAATGAACATGGAAAAGGTGGATTTATGGTTAGGTGGGAACCCCCTTTTGCTTTTGTCATAGGTCCCTCATCTCACATCCCATTTTTAGGTCTCCTAGCCATCTCCCACATTTTCATATGTTTCATCAATACAAAAAATAATGTGAATAGATTTCGTTTTGGGCAATTTTGCAGGTAGAGTTGTGAAGAAGGGGAAAAGTGAAGTTGGCCGCCCCAACCGTGCAAGGAGGAAATTTAGACAAAATAATAATAATAATAAAAACAGATTTGATACAACAAGAGGGGATTGTTAGAGGTTAGAAGGAACAAGGAATTGTAAAGAAGAAGGGATAGAACTTAGAAGTATAGAGGTAGTTGTAGGGAAGAAAAATTACATCTGATACAAGAAGAAAAATGATAATTTGAATGCAAATATGTATGCCTGTAAGTTGATCACAATCAATAAAATTGATTTGAAATTAGACTTATGTATGTCAATTTGATTTTTTCAATTGAATTGATAATTGGAGCAAGAATTAAATTGCCTTGATAAAAGAATGAATGTGTATGAGTTAAGTTTGAAGTGTTTGGTTGCAAGGGTGAGCTCCCTACAAGGTACCCCGTTCTTGAGCTGCATCAAAGAGACTCTTGAAATTACATATTAGAGCCATGAAGTTTGAAAATTTTCTAAAATTTTAGTGAAAACCTATTTATAGCATTGTTGATGTATAGAAATGGAACCTTTTGAAAGAGGCGGATGTAAATAATTTAATAAAAAAGACGTTAGGATTATTGATTACATAATTACTTCTTATTACCAAATGATAATTTCACATTTGAGATTTAATTAAGACTTATAATTGGAGATTTGAGAGA
Organism: Sequoia sempervirens; assembly: GCA_007258455.2. NCBI lineage: Eukaryota > Viridiplantae > Streptophyta > Pinopsida > Cupressales > Cupressaceae > Sequoia > Sequoia sempervirens. The sequence goes on from VDFB02192925.1 coordinate 1,267, forward strand.
CTTTTATCTTGAAAATACAAATTAAATTAAAAAATTGTCTAGAAATTATGATTGATTAGAGAACCTTATTATGTTTCTCCTTACATGAGAATCTATAATACCCAACAAATTAACATTATAAAAATTTGGTTAAACTATTGTTATGAAATTTTATATTAGTTGAGCACTATTATTATGTTTTTCTTTTATTTTGTTTATTTGATGATTTTTCAAACTAACTCATGATATTATAAATTCTTATATATAATTCATTGTAGTAAGATAAATTTGAGTTGAGAGCTTCATAATAGATCATTGATATTAAATGTTGTGATAATTCATGGGCCCATTTGTGCTTGGAATATGGTGGTTGTACTTCTCTTTGTAGCTGATTTATACCTCAAAGATTGTACCGTCTCATGTGTTTGACTTGGTGAAAATTGGTCAAGCAATAATTGGTTTTGATTACATTTACCTACCTTACATAATCAAAATTTGACATCGATAATACAAGCTTATTCTATACTTTCTCTTCCCTTTGATCTTTTGCATATTCACAATTGATTCATATTTCAAAATTCCACCATCTTATTTTTCTAGCACTAAAGATTGGTCAAATAATGATTGATTTTCATTAGATTTACCTACTTTACAAAATTACATTTTGGCTTTAGGATAGTACGGGCTTATTCTATTCTTTCTCATTCCCTCAATCTTTTGCATTTTCTTTGGAAGTTTGGCAAGATTAAGATTAGATTACTATTTGGATTGACTCAATCTACTGCCTTTTATTTGCAATGTTAAATTTCTTTGTTGCAAGCTTTTATTATTCTTAATCTACAAATAAACATGATGAATGAATGTGATGAAATCTTTAAATTAATGAATCTCATCTATTGGCTATAGTTTAACTAGAAATAAGACTTCATGTTGTATTTTCCTTAATTTCAATTGTAACCTATTAAATGTAACAACTATCATCAAACTATGGGTTATCAAAGTATGCAAAAATCTGCCAATATAACTTCTAGAAAAAAAAAAACATTTCAAAAAAAAATTATTCCCACTCAAATCAATATTTCAAAATGTGGATCAACAAGCTCCATTATCTTTTCCTTATTAAATAAATATATGATTTTTTATATTAATTTAATGGTTACTAAAGAAAATGACTAATACTTGAGGATGTCCTCATAGTCCTCAGATATGGCTTTCAAAATTCCTAAACAGATCACATTAAAAATAAATAAATTATGGGATGACAGGCCCACCGGTCAACCGCGAGAGCGGGGGGTTGAACCCAAGACCTATGGGGAGCAAACCCACAGCCCAGGCCAACTCCGCTACCCGGGTGGGCAAATGTTCACATGATATTAATCCTATAATAAAAAATGATTTTTTAATTTGGTTGAAAATGAACACACCGAATCCACCGATGGGAATACAATTTTTATGAATTTTCTTATTAGTTATTATAGAAAATAGGAAAACTTTTCTTGTGTTCAATAATAGTTAAGTTTTCTTGGAAATTAAATTGTTTTCTTCATGGCAATCTCTTTTTGGTCTGTTTCCAATCTCATTAGCTGTCATTTATTCTCCAACGTGCTCATCCACGTTCAACAATGAAACATTATAGAAAGAGATGTCAAAAGAAAGGCATCAACCATTGTCTATGCCTTTGTGGGAGAAACAAGAGGAAAGTACACTTTGAAATATAATATATAGATTGCGCATATAGACATCCCATGCACCTGATTGTGATTAGAATATGAAAGAACAGTGTGAGGATTATGTTGTGCAAAATATAAGCTGCTTCTTCTAGAAGTGGAAATGCATACTAAAGGACTATTTGGCTATTCTATATTAATCATAGGTTACTTCACATTGCATTTAACAAGATTTTTACTTAAGAAGACTTTTACAGTTGCATCAGAACATATTAACTAATTTTGTTTTCACATTAGTTAACTCTAACGAGCAAATTTATAATATAAATTAATTTCTTCCAAGAAAACATTTCACACACAATCAACAATGGTATATGTATACAAACTATTACTCACATTTCACTGAAGAATACTTTTAAAAGTCTAAAATACTTATGAATGCTTGTGCTTTTCACAGTTACCTATTGAATCTGCAATGCAATTATTTCATTGAAACAATGGATAGTTCAAACCCACGAAAGCTTATTTATCTCTAAGTTGATCTCATTAAAGTTCAACTTCAAACTCAATATAACTTATTCCAAATCTTGTGATGCTCTCTTGAAAGTTCTTATGAAAGAATGTGGAGCTTGGGCACCCGCGAGTGCATACTTGTCATTTATCTGCAAAGAACAACAATTTTAAGTTTCAACAACCATTTATCCAAACAATATCTTGAACTTGATAATGTACTCCTACGTGTTTTATGGTTTTATGATTTTATCCATACACTGATGAGAAGATGGTGAACAATCATGTAAACAAACCCAGTTCCTTGAAATATACATCTTGTTGTGAGTTTTAGGACTTTGATAGATGACAAAGATCTTGCTCACCTTAAAATGAGGTACACCAGTTATATTGTGTCTATAGTTTTCCATCTTAGCCTGTATCTGAGATCCAATGAGCATAAACAAGCTTCAACAACTAGTTTGAGCTTTGCATGTTAATGAATTAAGACATTTTCTGCCATAGTAAAGGCGCGATACAGAAGAGTTATTGGATTGCAATTTTTTTTCTTACCTCTTTCAAACCAGCATTTGGGTTATCAATCCATTCTTCAGCACCCTCAATTCCTGCACTCTCTGCAACATTCAAGAGCACCTCTCTGCGGACAAGAAAGGAGAGAAGAGATTAATCATTCATATTTTAGTGAGATTCCATATACTATGGATTGAGCATATAAAATAGATCTACGGGAAACTTCAAGTATAATGTTAGTGATTTGCACCAAGCATCGCTAGAAGATATAGCCACTGCTCCTCATTAGTCTTTCTAATTTATTATTTTTGAGTCTAACTGTAGCTAGTGAGATGACACACATTAAACTGATTCGATCATGAAAGAGAATGTAATTCGGTTTAATTGATGTAATTAAGTCAACTTCATTATATAACTAATGAAGCAACTGAGACATGCTTACATTCTCTCTCCACAAAGAGCTGTCAGTCGAATAGAGAAGCAAAAGCAGTACGGAGGAAAGGTTAACATGTGCATAAAGGGTCAAGGATAATCCGGAGGTCCCTGGGACCTCAAAGTTTGTGGAATCAACTGAAGTGGATGGTTGGACTATGTAGGAACCCACATGAAATGTTTGGCCATGAAGGAACCTGTATATATGGTTCGACGATGTAGGAAGACACTTAGCAGGAAACAGGGTTACCCAGACAGGTTTGGCTACTGAAAAACCCATCACCTATAAGCCAAAATTATAGACTCAAGAATCCCAAAGATTAAGCATTTCTTGTTCCTTTTTTTCAGTTGCTTTGGCATTTGGAATTTTAGTTGAATTTATTTTCTCATACTTTTGTATTTTTGTACCCCTAAGACCATGCATTTACTATTTCTTAATTTTGGAATTGTATAATGAATAAATAGTCTATAGTAGTAAAGCAAGTTGTATAAGCAAGTTTTCATAGCGAGAAAAGTAGGAAAGCATTTTATAAGGTTACATAAGTCCCACATTGTTCTTGGAGGCTTCATTAAAATTTAAACCAATTGCCTTCTAAATATTGCATCATTAAAATAGAGATGAGAAGGCACAGCCACACTCTTCTAGAGCTTTCCCACTTTAGATTTGTCCGAGTTATTTTCTTATATTGACCCTCTTTTCATATGTGTTTTAGTTCTTAGCCTGTTATTCATGTACGTAACTACTACATCATTTTTAGCTTTTTAAGAATCACAATTCCAAGAAGAAACTTGCTTTTTAAGCATAGTTCTTAGAGAGGTGTTGGCTGGTCTAGATGGTTCGCATTTCAAGGAGCCAACAAACCACATATGAACCACCAACAACGGAAAGATTTGCAGGCCAATGAGTGACCATCAAATCAATCTCCAGATCAAGGGCTGACTCTCTGCCTACTCTAAGCTAACTCTAACAAAATGGAAAAGGGAGAAAGAGAGAATGCTGAAATTGATATACAGAAAGCATTTAAAAAGCCATAAGCCAAGAGTAGACACCCATCCACTATCTGATAAAATTTTAATAACTCATCTTGCAATAATCAACAGAATGAAACATGCATATAAGAGTCAAGGATGAACAAAGACAAACTTCATCTAGTAAGATCAATGGACTGGGATGCATCTTCTAACTTCAAGCCATTTCTTCCTTCTTTACACTTTATGAAAATATGACAATAATATTTTCCGGAACGGATATGGAACAACTACACCAATGGTGACACTCTATTCCCTTTGCAACTTTAGAATCATTTACAATCCTTGGGAGCTGTCGATGAAAGAGAACTAACCATGTGAACAATAGAACCTTTGAAAAATATTAAAATATTTCTTGTGAGACTTGCATGAAATTCATCCATCACTCTTCCTTTGGCTATGCACTAAGCTTGATTAATGTTGGCACCATGTTTTGATTATTTTTATTGCTTCATACCAATATTATGGGGCCTTCCTCTGTAGATGCTTGGTGGCCTGCTGAAAGTTACTTCCGCCATATTAAAATGGCAAATATCATATTCTTATTGCTGCAACATTTTTAATATTGGCGTTCCTTCTTACATTATCTGTGGTGCCATTTTTAAAATGACAGTTCCATATCTCCTTTTACTCCTACCTCCCATTAATCATCTAAAATGTGATGTGAACCCCAATTCCTTGCCAAAAATGGTTGATGGAAGGATACATTCCATTGTGAGTGTCTACAATTTTAATAGCTTGAAACATTGCACCATTTATATTTGGCACCTCTATTGACTGCTGCGCTCCATGTGTTTGGCAGTGCCCTTCATAAGGTGCCATTACTTCTTAATTTCTTGATTTTATATGGAATGATATGCCATATCATAGTTGGTTGCCAGTTTGTCATGATTGGTGGCCTTTAAAGAAATGCATTTCTTGCCTTTTTTCTGTCTGTCACATTTGTTTGGTTTATCATTCATATTTCTTTGAATCCTTTCATTACAGGCAATATGTTGGAAACTTGGAAGGATGCACTTTTCTTGATGGCATCATATCTTTGATCATACTAGAATTAACATCCTGCAGACCATCCCAAGTAGCATCATACTTACCTATAGCCGCCCATCTTATCTCAAACTGTCATTGTCAACCTCTACTATTGCCCTGGAGATGCAGATACTCATTTGACAATCCATAAGATAAACCCACACTACTGCAACAAGCCTTTGTTGATGGAATATCTGAAACCACAAGCATAATTTAGTGCTATCAGTTTTCAGTTAGCTAAGATTCGTTGTAGTGAATTAGGAAGTTTATATCTAATCCTAATCATGAATCACAAAAAAATAATAGAGACAACAACATGATGTTATTAGTACCAAGAAAAAGGGGTGGGGAGAGAGGTGGAGAGAGGTGTTGGCATTAAGTCTTGTATGCCCTAAAATGTAAATTTTCTAAGTCTTCTTTTATCTTTGTTTCCTTGGCCCTACTTTGCCCATCATTGACATTCAAATAGTGTTGTGCTTTGCCTCCTATAATTCTTTTGTCATATGCCTAAGTTTCAAAAATATAAATAATTATAAGTATGAGGGTCTTTGAGTCAATTTCCAGTTTTGGGCAACGTTTTAGGTTTTCCCTTACTAAAATTCCTTTCCTTCAACCCTTGATTCCCTATGTCTCCATGTTTTCACTCATTTGTCACTTGCAAGTTTTGGACTTTCCCTTGATGGCATCCCTTTCATTCAAGTCCCCATATTCTAGACTTTTGGGTTTCCCCTGTGTTCCACAGAGTCTTAATACGAGAGGCCACAAGAACAAATCTCAAGGACAAGGGGACCAAGGGCCTAGATTTGATGGCGATGGGCTAGGTTCTAGGGCCAATGCCTCTCACGAGAGTCTAGACTCTAGAGGTAGCACTAAAAGCCCAAAGGCCTTCAAGGCCACACAAACCTTCATGGCACACACCATCTTCACAATTTTATCACTATATTTTTTGCAACATCAAGTCCTTACTATTTCTAAGTTTCTAATCAAATATTCATTCTTCAAAAACCTTTTTTGTGATTTCTTAGGGTGTGGGTGGGGCCCATAAACCATTAAGGTTAGAGTTACTAGCACAAACACCAAAATAAATTCTGATTTCTTTGTAAAAATATGCTTTTTGAGCTAAATGATGTGGGGGATTGTAACCAACCAAAATTGCATTAGTTGACATGTGAGTCCACGGATTTGGTAGGCCAACTCACATCCCATGTGGCATGCTCACTTCTCATCACAAACTTCTTCATCTTGATTGGAGGCTTCCTATCATCTTAGTACTCTATTGTACCCACACGAAAATTTTGTATTTTGTCGACTTTATCAAACAAAAACTTCATTTATCTACCCTTCATGTGTTCCAAAGTGATTACCTCCTATGCATCATTCTATTGGTTTTTCTTCCTATCTCCCTATGATCATCAATTCAAACACTTGAAGAGTCTAGGAATGCATTGGTGACAAGCTGGTGTATAGGTGCATAAAGAAAATTGCAAGCGCGTCTCAACAAAGGAACTAAATCCTTCCAAAAAAAATCCAACATTGTATTGATGCACACAAAAACATTGAGGAAAACTTGAAATTGGTAAAATGAAGGGGATACATTTACATGAAGAACAAAAAAGAATATAAAACACTTGCACAGTGAAGGATAAGGCAAAGGCAATGCAAAGGCACATAGAATAGATCATGGGCATGCCATTCTAGGAAGAAGAAAATATCAAAAATTGTGTTTCCCAAGCATTGGCATGCACCTATAAAGTGCGACACATCAATACAAAGAAGTTTTTCAAAATTAAAAATTTACAACAAAGTGCAAGAACATGTCCTAGACCATCTAAACACCTCCTAAATGAACATGGAAAAATGCAAATCATCTTAGTGTATTGGTGCGCATTTGGTAATTGGTGCATGCTAATACACAAGCCTATTTGCAAGAAAATGACCACCGTTAAGTTCCAAGGAACTTCATAGGAAAACACATGCAAGCCAAAAAGAAATATATCTTTGATCAAGAAAATGCCTTCTCATTAGTGTGTGCCTATCCATGAAGAATTCTTGAAGATGCTCAATACTCCAAAATTTGCCTCAAGGCAGACAAAAGATTGATGATTTTCAAGAAACCAAAATTAAAAAAAAAGTAGGGTGGGATGAGTATCGACATGCGACACTTAATAGAAATGTGCTAATATGAAGAATGACATTTTGTTTTAAAAGGTTTACTTAGTGTATTGGTGTGCACTTGAAAACAAGTATGCACCACATAACTAACTATTTAAAAAAACTTCCTATATATAGGCACATGTTGACATTCCTAAAACAATTTTAAAATAAAAATAAATAATAAATAAAAATTCCTAGCCAACTCACTCTAGGCACCTATTTTATAGGGGTGTAAGTTTGTAACTCTGGAAATAGCTTTTGAAATGCTATAAAAGTGACAATGCCAAGGAAAGTAAAAGTAGATTAGTTCCTTCAAAGTTTATAGAAGACTTCAGCACCAAGAAGCTCTAGTGTAGAGGTTAAGTATCTTTTTTTGAGCTATCCCTATTTTTAGTTTAGTCAGTTAAATTCAAGGAAATCTATTTCAAAAACTTCCTATTCTCAAGGGAAATCTATTTTTAGAATTTATTTTATGCCAAAAAAGAAAGAGGGAAAACATTGGATAAAGTTTCTATTTGATTTTGTAATATCTCAACCATAGTTTTGGGACTCGCCCAAACTCACCTGGAATCAGTGAGTCCTAGGCCAAGTCACCCTTGCCAAGTCTAGGGGGCTAGAACTTAGACTCAGCTGAGTCCTGGTGAGACTTGCCAAGTCCCAATGAGACTCGTCGGACTTGCCGAGTCTGGGTGAGTCCCATCAGGCAGACTCGACAAGCAAGTTTGAAAAGTGCAAGAAAAACATAAAATTTAAAGTTAAAACTTGTTTTTTCTAACTTATTGTGAATGCAAAATGATGTATTCCATGAAGCATTGTATGATTTTGGAGGTCTTAATTTGGGCTTGGAGGTGAGGGCTCTGCCCCTCAACCCCACCCTGTATCGTGATAGGGAGCACGCCAGGGGCACTGCCCCCGAACCCTGCGAGGGGCGTTGCTCCTCGACCTCGCTGGGGGCGTTGGCGTTGCCCCCAGATCCCCATGAGGGGCATTGCCCTTGACCCCGTTGGGGCAATTGCCCTCAGACTTGAGATTATGGCTTTTGCATTGTTGGCGTTTAAATTAGCACTCGGAATGCATATTTGAAGCGACGCTATGCCGGAATAAAGCTGCTCTTCTTCAAATTAGGAGGGAAGCTCCCTCTTGCTGATGGTATTCAAGAAAGTAAACTAAAACTAAGTTGCCTATCTTTTTTATCAGCTAGAGCACAAGGTTTATAAAACACAAACGCCGCAGCTGAGATTTTCTAATTTAAGAACTTCAACTACGACTAACTTAAACTAAAGACGTTTCTAACTTCTCAAGTAATAAGCAGAGCAAGAGAAACTAGAAATGAACAAGGTAGATTTTCTGACAAAATACTTCGATAAACTCTTTCTCAACGAACATCTACACACTTCAATGTAAGTTGAAATCAAGATCATAAAAGTAAAACACCAATAACGGAAATCAGAGATTTTATATCAAGGCAAAGGAGGCTCATGATTTTATTACTCGAACTTCTGGAACAAAACTCACTTCTAACATGCCTGGAATAAGAAATTGCAGCTAAAGAGGCTTGCAATCTTATTCTTACACAATAGAAACAACAATCACACTAACTCCTTGTTGGCTAAAGAGGCTCAACAATTTGCTATCACAACACAATTGAACGACACTTGAATAACAAATAGAAGGCAAAATAGGCTCAGCGTTTTGTTATCACTAGCATGGTTAAAGAAACTAATGAGCAAAGGCTCTTATTTATAGACAAGCAGAGGAGTAGGGAACCCTAAAATCTCCTTGCTTTCACAATCTAGGGCTTGCTCAACAAGCAAGCTTTATTACTAAATCTAGAAAGAAGATAACATCTAACACCTAAGAAAGCGGGAAAAGCGAGATAACGCCAACTATTACACTTATCTTCTTTCTCTTCTTCAAAGAATGGATAAGAATCGTTCCAAGAATAGAAAGAAAGCTTCTAGATGAAAGCCGCTTTAAAACTCAATCATATCCGCTAAAAAGCAGGAAACTGGGTCCCGGTCAGGTGCATTGATACTATCTAAGGCAATATTCTAATTCTCCAAGATCTCCTCGCCTTCTGTGATCAAACTTAGAGAATCTTCCACTTCTTCAGTTGCTTTATGAGTTCTATTCTTGAAAAACATCGCTGCCCGAAAAGATGACTCACTAATTGATAACTTGGCGGCTCTGCAACTTTATGCTTCTGACACTTCCCTTGATTTCCAATAGAAGAGTATTGCACAACTCTTTTTGATACCTTTCATTTTCTCATATCACACCTCCTTGTGTTCTTCAGCTAAGATGATGAAGTTTTGACATAGTGCTGATTTGGTCTTAAACTCGAGGGGAGTGTACTCAATATTGAAAACCTTGAAAAATGACTGTAAACTCGCCTATGTTCAAACAAGCTTTGAGCAAATTTCTATTTTTAGATTGCTGGTTTTTCGGCCTCAAACGGACAAATTTTTGGAAATCTTTCTGAGATATGGGTTTCTTTCGAGAACCGTTTGCAAGACAACCTAGATTGTCAGTTTTGAAAATCTTGAATTTTGGTAGCGGTAAACCTAATTTCTTCAATTTTTCACCGAAAAGCTGGCACAGGTTTTGTTGAATACAATTTGGAATGAACCCGGTTGATTAATTGAAAACGATGCGTTTTGCTTTCGAGAAGCATTAACCCTAGAATTTGAAATTTTCTTGAAAAAGCTGTGATATGGGTTTTCTTCAGAAGACTGTTTTGAGAGGACCCAGATGATCAAAATTTGCAAACTCTAAAGTTTTCACTGACATGCAAGGAAAAAGCAGCTGCTGCAACTTGATGAAAGTTTCTTGAAAAATTCTTCAGAAGAACGAGAAGAAGAGACCCAGATGGCTGAAAATTAAAATCTTTGACCTTCTCCTTCAAAAATTTGATCTTCTGGATGAAAAAGCATAAAAAAGCAAGATCTTATGTTGCTGGTCTGAAAATTATTTATGAAAATCAGCAACCTTGAGCTCTTGAATCTTGAAATAAATCTTCAAATCTGCTGCTCCACTTTTCTTCTTTGAATGCTACCTGCAAAAATGATGAAAACTGAATGGAAGAGATGTCTTAAATAGATTTAGGGCTTGAAATAGTTTTGCTTTCTTTTGTTTTAATCCATGCAAACCCTAAAACCTTCTCATGCAATGAACTTGGACATTCACTTCAACTTGCAATTTTGAATCTTTGAAAACTTTGAAAATTTCACTAAGGCATTGTAAGTTGGGCGCCCTTCTTGGCTAGAGGTGCCTACTTCATTCAGACTTAACCACTTTTCTGAGTTTTTCAACTTTTCTTCCATTTTGACCCCTGGATTGACCTTGATCTCTGGATGTTCGGATGATCCGATGGAGGAGCTGAATAATTCATTGCGAAGCTCGACTGATTCTGAGAAAATCACCTTGGAGACACTTTTGGCTAAAACTTCGTTTCGACCTTCAAATTCATGGGAGCCCATTTCCTCCAGGGGCTCCGAACTTTCACAGTGTTAGCCATTTTTATGATTTTCAAGTTCTTCCTTTTCCCTTTAATCTTCTGATGAAATCCTGAATCTGGGAGCTACGCTGATCCGATCGACTGACCGTCAACTCCATTGGATAGCTTGACTAAAACTGACGAAGTGATCTTAGAAGCTGTTTCTGCAAATTCTAACATCTCAGGGCTCAAAATCTTGGGCGCCCTTTCTCTCCAGGGGCGCCCATCTTAAGCAAACTTAGCCATTTTTTATTTTTTTTTAATTCCTTCATCCTTTCACTTCTACAGATGATCTCGCTTGATGTGGTGATCCGGAGCTCGGATTGACCGACAGTTGGGCTTGTCACGAAGCTAAGGAGATTCTGAGAGGGGTCTTCTGGGGATCTCTTTGCCATAAAGTAGAATTTGAGGCACCAAAAGCTTGGGCGCCCCTGGCAAACTAGGGCGCCCAACTTCACCAGAGTTAGCCAATTTCTCAGTGTTTTCACCTTTGCTTTTGAATTTCAAAATTTCACTCTCGTTAAACCCTATGTTCCGCCTCCTGCATCTAGTGATTGCCCAATCAGATTGACGTGCTGATGATCTCGTTGGAAAGCTTGTTCTGATCTGAAGAAGACATGCTGGAGGCAGTTTTAGTAAATTCATCTGTTTAAGCCCCCAAAAGCTTGGGCGCCCTTTCTCTCCAGGGGCCCCCATTTGCTTCAGACTTAGAATATTTTACCTGATTTTCATCTTCACATTTGAACCTATTATTCCATACTTTCAGCTCGATCTGGATTTGCCGGAGAACGACAAGTCAGATGCTCTGACGAAGACAGCCATTGCGAAGCTACCTGAATTCTGGAGAGATTGAGCACATTTGCAAACCTTAATTGTTGGATTTTCCCTTCCAAAAGACTGGGCGCCCCTGGGCACCTGGGGCTCTAAAAACTTCTAGACTTAGAAAATTTTCTGACATTTTTATAATTTTCACTTTGTCTCCTGTTTGAAACTGCTCCGTTTGATCTCGAATTCCGGGTGACTGGATGATCCGTTGACTACATCGCCGGACTTGCTGCGGAGTTGGAAGGATTCTGAATAACTTTGACTGAGAGCTCAAACCCTAGTTTCACCATTTGATGCCCTAAAAAGATGGGCGCCCATCTTCACCTGGGGCGCCCAAGTCAAGCAGACTTAGTCAAAATCTGGTAAATTCCATCTTCCTTCTTCGTTCAACATGCATGTTCATCATTTCGTCTTTTGTTCGATGCTTGATCATTGAATCTGACACTTGGCAGCTGACTGACCTCCATTGATGACCTCAGAGCTCCAGATATGCTTCTGAAAAAGCATAATAGACCCAGTAGGGCAAAACTGATTATTTTGAGATTCTGACTGCACCAGCCTGATATGGACATATTTTTAGCTAATCAAAATCAATTTGGACCCTGGTGGATAAACTTTCTATTTTTAAAAAATTTCTATTTTTAGAAAATTTTGCCAGTATCCGTTTCAAAAGAAACCCAGAAAAACCCAGAAAAGTTACTATTTTTAGGAAATTTCTAAAAATAGCGATTTTCCTAAAATTTAGGGATGAAAACCTGAGATCTGGGTTTTGTAGGTTAAGCTGCTCTGAGCAGACCCAGATCGTCATATTTTGAAAATTTTGCACTTTAACCCCTCATGCAAGACATGCACACCCAAATTTTGACCTTTTTTGACTATTTAACAAGACTTTTACTCATTTCTTCAAAATGTCAAGTGTAACAAAAATTTTAATTTTAGGGTACAACATGCATCATCTAGGACCTATCTTAGACACATTTGTAGGAAGGATGCAGGCTCCTCTGAGCCATAGACTTCTAGATATTGTTTTGATATTTCATGTTTGTTTGGAACATTTGATTTCATGGATTTCATATTCCATGATTTTTGTATACATTTGAGTCTTTGACTATATTTATATATCTACAATGTGCATTTATACTTATGTGATGTTACTGTGTCTTTAAGGTTTATTTAAGGGTGCATGAAACAAGTTTTAAATCCTTAAAAACCTCTAAATTTCTTGGGTTTTTCACTTTGTCAAGTCTACGCCAAGTCTAGGCACTGAGTCTCGAGTCCTAAGTCAAGTCACCCTTGCTGAGTCTGTGCCAAGTCTGAGTCTCGGAACTATGATCTCAACTATCAATTTAGTTGATATGTTGCATGTCTTAAATTGAATTTTAGTGGCTAGGCTTAATTCATGATAAAGCTTGCATGCATGCATAGCTAACCTCGGAGTAGAAGTAGCAGTTAAAATTCTTTTATTTGTTTTCATGCAATTCTTGTAAATTATATAAAGGTCTTTTTGCATTTAGATGATCAATGGTAATTTACAAGCTTGCTTGTTGCTGAAATTGCTATTCACTACATCCTAACTGTTGATGTCTGAATTGTTTTATGTTAAATCTAATTTGATATTTTTGAAATTTTTGTATTGCAATTTCTAGCAAAAGAAGTATTGCAACTTTGCATGCAATTCTTTCATATTTAATATTTGTGTATAGTTGACTCAAATCTTGTTTAAACTTGCAATTTTTGATCTCTAGATTTAATTAAAAATCACAAGTGTCCTAGTTACATTAGTTTATTTTCTACAATAGATAGGCTCACATACATAAAATTTATTATATAGTGTTGATGTGCTAAAACTTCCTTGCACTCTAATTCAGAAACAAAAAGATAAGTTTTAATTTAGTTTGTTTACCTTGCATAATTAAAAAGCCTTTAAAATTCCAAATCAAAGGGAGTTTCCCCTTCCAAGTTGAAAAATAACTTACTACACACATTGTTCTATTTTGTGTCACATCAAAAGGTGTGAATTAAAACATTAACATACCCTCCTTTAGGTCTTTCACTCTTGTTTTCCATCCTCTTTGCTTTTGTATCCTTCTTGCTTTTGGAAAGTGCCATTACTTTCCTTAAGTTGCAGGGTCAGCGGGAGACCTTAGGGTTGCCTGGGCGACCCACGTTAAATTATAGGGTCACTCAAGCAACCTGCCTTGATAAGAGGGGTGACCCACACCCCAACATGAGTGACCTTGTCAAAATTGGAATGCACATGAGTCACTTTCTTTTGATTGATTTTTCTATAGTTTCCCTTCTAATCACCCACTTTTAGCCATACTTTCTTCCTTGCTTTTTTTTGCTATAGGATTTTTCCTCTTGAAGCTTCTTCTCTTTTCCTATTTAAACCCCCTTCTCTCATTCATGAAAGAGAGAAGAGAAGAATAGAAGAGCATTCTTGATTGTAGAAGCTTTGAGCAATTTCAAAGAAGCTATTGCCTCCATAGGATAGAAGGATTGTTAGGATGCCTTTGCAAGTCTTTGCTAAAATTTATGTATTCCTTCCTCTAGGAACTAGACCACCTTTAGAAGATTTCATGCATTTTTGCAAAGTCCAATCCTGAATCCTCATAGCTAGGCTCTAAGCTCACCTACATGGCACAAGCAGCCTCTTTTCCTTTCTCCAAATCAATCCCAATATAGATCTCCCCTTTTCATCGAGTGGAGTACCCCAAGGCTTGAAGAGGAGAAGAAAGTATCGATAAAAGCTAGATCATTTGAAGACCCAAATTAGACCAATCATAAAGAAGTTTCAAAGATTCTTCTAGGTTATTTGATTTCAAAAGCATTTTCATTTGAAGTTTCATTTGTTTTAGTAATTAGATCACCTCAATTTTCCTAAGGATTGTGACAGTTCATTGTTGTTTCTTATTTTAGAGTTCACTTCTTTAGGTAGAATTAGATTTAAATTTATTTTTGCATATTACAATTAGATTAGAAGTTTCTTTGAAATATTTTTCTTGAAAATCAAATACTCCAAAAATATAGCATAGGTTGCATGCAAAAGTCATATAGAAACAATTGGTTGCACTTAGATAATTAATTCACACTTTGTTTCAGAAAAAAAAAAGAAAAAAAAGAAATAGGATAGATTCTTTTTTGCATGCATTTAGATTAGCATTCTTAGTTAAAATACCTCATCTTTCAAAAGCAAAAAACAAGAAGAAAAAGTCCTTGATTCCACCACAAGGCATTCAACGAATGTTAAACAAAGTGTCAAACAAAGCATCACAAATTCAACAAAGCAAACAAATACATTGTAATGTCCTCTTTTTGAGTGAGCATCAGAGTTGGTGGTTTATCCTATCATCAGATCCTCATAGGCTAATAATGGTGTTTAGAGGGCCCAGTGTTGGAGTTAGCTAGCTCCTCAATTGGTAGTTGGCAGTGTTTTCATCTCCAAATCCTTAGCTTGTTCAAATTCGATGTAATTTTGGGTGTTTTGGCTTCGTTTGTATATACTTACTATTTATCGTAAGTCAAAGTGTTGATAGAGGCCAACCTTACTATTTATAGTAAGGCACCCTGGTTAGTAGTGAATGCCGTGTGCTACCTCCTAGTGAAGTCAAAATTGATTTACGATGATTAATGATGGAGTTATAATATTATAATTATTATTAAAGTTATACTTTAATAATAATTAATTATTAAGTGCATATCATTAATGAGTTAAGTGGACATTATTTAAAAGGGGAGATATAAGTGAATAATAAAGTATACTTTATATTAA
>VDFB02192927.1:0-16813 GCA_007258455.2 Sequoia sempervirens
TATGAAAAATGTGTTAGCATAGACAAGGCGGTGAACTCTTTGAAAAAATGCCTCAAAGAAATGTGGTTTCATGGTGATGGAATGGCATGATGAATGCTATGACAAGCAAATTGCTATGGATTGTCATGGCATTCCATCACCATTGAGACCACATTTCTTTGAGGCTTTTTTTCAAACAGTTTGCTGCCTTTTCTATGCTTTGCTTATTAGTATGCTTTGATAGATTTTTTATCAAGCATCCATGTAGCTTTTTTGGAAGCACCTATTTTAGGCTTTGAACCATACCAACAAGGAAGCGAATTGTTTGATATTCCACCACCATGAGACCACATTTCTTTGACACATTTTTATCAAATAGTTCATTCCCTTGTCTATGCTATTGCTTATTGGTATGCTTTGATAGATTTTTTCCAAGCATCCATGTAGCTTTTTTTGAAGCACCTATTTTAGGCTTTCAACCATACCAACAAGGAATGAGGTGTTTGATATTCCACCACCATGAGACCATTTCTTTGGTATTTTTATCAAATAGTTCATTCCCTTGTCTATGCTATTGCTTACTATTATGCTTTGATAGATTTTTCTAAGCATCCATGGCTTGTTTGGCTTACTTTAGGCTTTTTAGCCATGCTTGACAAGGCAATGTTGTTTGATAAAATGCTGATAGACATGTATGAAAAATGTGTTAGCATAAAACCAGTGAACTCTTTGAAAAAATGCCTCAAAGAAATGAGGT
Organism: Sequoia sempervirens; assembly: GCA_007258455.2. Lineage (NCBI taxonomy): Eukaryota > Viridiplantae > Streptophyta > Pinopsida > Cupressales > Cupressaceae > Sequoia > Sequoia sempervirens. Next base: position 737 of record VDFB02192927.1, read on the forward strand.
CTCATGGTGATGGAATTCCATGACAATCAAATGTTTGATTGTCATAGCATTCCATCGAGGTCATGAGACCTCATTTCTTTGAGGCATTTTTTTCAAAGAGTTCACTACCTTGTCTATGATATTGCTTACTATTATGTTTTGATAGATTCTTTTTCCAATGCATAAGCATGCAGCACTTCTTTTAGGCTTTGGCCATAGCAACAAGGCAACACTTGAACTATTTGACAAAATTCTTTGGTAGACATGTATGAAAAATGTGGTAGTATAGACAAGGCAGTGAACTGTTTGAAAAAATGCCTCAAAGAAATGTGGTCTCATAGAATGCCATGAAAACCAAATGCAATTGGCGGCTGCTCCTAGTTATTAGTTATGCAATGTGAAGTAATTGCATAATTGCTTAGGTTGACTTTGTAAAAACTATTTTGTAATTGAATTTTTTTCATCTATCGGCATCTAGTTATTACTTATGCAATGTGAAGTAATGCTTTGAGTTTGAAAGATGTGCAATGCAATGTAATCAACGTTATGAATATAAACTACAAATTATAAATTAAAGTTCAAAACATAAAAATGTCAAGTGTTTGTCGACCATTATTGATCATTTTATCAAAGCGAGCGGTGTGAAAGACATTTTACGTGTGGAAGGCAAACAAGAAAATAGTGGTTCAAAAATGAGAAATTTGTCTTCTGCACCAAATGAGAAATATTCACAATATGTGCTAGGAAGGAATAAGTCCATAAAATCGAGTATGCAAGAACCGAGAATTGTAAAATTGGCTTACGTTTGACTTCCAAACACAAATTTTCACACTTTTCGATGTTTCAACATAAGTCAAAAAGTATATGTGCGTAAGTTGTAAAGTATACACTTGAATACATGTAACTCATATCTATTGACCCATTAATTTATAATGCAAATATGGACACAAAAAATAAAAAAGATTTGTATTAATCAAATAGCCATGTACGCATGTACATCAATATATGTCAATATAAATTATAAAAATATAGTTACAAAAATGCCATATGGAAACCACGAGAATGCCATATAGGCATACAATGTCAAATATATTGAATACAAAATATGTACAAAATTGCCATGTAGGTATACAACAAAGGGCTCTACATTCAAAATTCATTTCTCTCCATGCTCTGGTTCAAATACAAATTTCTTTCCCTTTCCTGGGCAACCTGATGGTGATAAATCTGTCACCTGTTTCTGTTGAGGAGTGCTCCTACTGCTCCTCCTAGGGTTTAGCTCCTGGCCAAGTTTCAACTGTTACAATAAGAAGTAAAGACATTAATATATAGAAATTACATTGCCAGGTAAATATATTTAACAAAATTTAATCACTACGATACATCGGCGATCATGCTCGAGAATATTTGCAGATGCCGGGGTGTGCTCAGAATACTGTCTAAACCATCAGAATAGAAAATTAAACTATGAATCAATAATGGTTTGATTTTTCACCTGAACTAGTTCATCTATAACAATGAATGTAAATTGAAATTTAGTAATTTGCCTCATACCTCCTATCGAGCCATCGAGGATTCTGTGCGTGCAAAACACCAATATCCATTGCTTACACTTGTTACGTTGGGTGTGTTTACATTGCTATCTGAAAATAAAACAACCATTATTCAATCACAAAATAGTTATCAATTTGAAGTAATGCTTTGAGTTTTGAATGATGTGTAATACAGCGTAAGCAACAATATGATTATCATTTTTTAAAAGCATAACCTAGGACAATCACATTGAAAAACAAAAGACCCTTTAGGACAAATTTTAAGTGAAAAAGCGTCAAAACACAATGTAAAATATGAAAACCAATATGAGAAGAAGAGATGATCTAGTCAAAAGGAGCTTTGATAGTAGCCAACTGAGTTAAGTATGACAAATCCAAGTATCACTGTTGCAAGGAATGGAGTAAGAGCTAAATAAAGATACAGCGACAATAAAAAATGATGGAGCTAACTTTTCAAGGGCCTATTCTTCAAAACCCTTATTAAACGCTTGTCATAGTTTAAGATATGCAATAAATGTTTGACAATGGAATTAACCTTTTGAGGATAGCCGATTGATTAAATTGAGGTCTCAGCGCTTTACCATGAAAAATGAATATTCTTTCTTTGACTATCATTATGAATTTTAAGTTTCCTCACTTGAGTTAAATATAATAGTCAAGTGTTTATACCAAAAGATGATAAGAAAATAATAATCATGAAAAGGAGAATATGGTGATGAATAATGACAAGTCCCGGTGGCACATTTGACAATCGAGAAAGAGTAGAGGAATGCATAGTGAACATCATGGTACAACTTATGATATAAATTAAGCCACATGGTTGATGTGCTTTGAATCCTTGCATCTAAAAGGAAATGGATGAACATCATGTGTTACCTTGTTACTACATGAAGGAGGCTCCATCTCTCCATTTTGAATTGTATTAGCCAAACAAAGTGGAAGTTTGCTAACTATCAAGTGAAGGCTTAAAACCCTAGTTTTTTTTTTTTTTTTTGTTTGAGCTTTGTACGGACAGTGGAAGGTTGGGACCTCAAGAATCTTTGAGTGTTGTCCATGTGAACCAAGAACCTTGGAAAAAGAGTGGGAAGTCCTTTTCAGATTTGTGAGTTCTAACATGTTTTGTAGGTGAAGGAGACCTAATAGGGGCTCAAGGGCTACTAGCCTTTCAAACCCTAGCTAAAGGATTGGTGAGAGCGATGGGAAGTTAAAGTCTTGGAGGTTGTTCAAACACCTTTGGAGGACAGTTTGAAGCCTTTTAAGACTTATCACTACCCCTGCAAGACTTGATGGAGTGTTGAGGAAGGTTGGTCTTTAGTATAGTGTAAAGGCTAAGGAAGAGTTGTGGCAATGAACCAAGGTGGACTTGGTGGTTGGAGTTTGTGATAGAAGAGGGGTTGGTCAGACAAACCAGGGGCACCTAGTCATGAGTAAGGGACCTATAGGTTAGGTGGTGAAAGCGAAGCACCAAGGAGGGTCTTTGGGAAAGGCCTAGGCGGGGAATGCGATGATTGATTCCCAACCTCTCCAGTTGTGGTATGTCGAGAGCAAGCAAAAAGATTTGGGATTGATCTTGTATGTCGAGAGAAAGTCTAGTGGTTCTAGCATCATGGTGACAAATCTTGGGATTGGCCAAGAGGTTGAAAATAGGCAGAAGACAATAGGGTATTGAGAGAAAGTTAGACCAGCAGGCAAGCCTTGAATGTTATGCGGTTTGATGGAAGAATGGCAAAGAGAAAGATGTGTTGCAAAAGGAGGATAGAATCCTAAGCACGACCCTATATTGAAGGAGGATCCTTCTTGAAAGCATTGAGAAGGCTTTGAGTGGAAAAACACTTGAAGGAGTACCATTTTTTAGTGGAAAGATGGAGGCTGATTTAGTTATGGATTGGATAGAGGGAATGGAAAACCATTTTGAGTGTGATGGAGTCACTGAAGCACAAAAGGTAAAGGTGGATAAATCAAGACTAAGAGGTTCTACCTTAACTTGGTGGAAATTCATTTAGATAGAGAGGGAGAAGGAAGGAAAGCAACCTATCTCTACTTGGAAGGGAATGGTTGCCAAGGTGAAAGAAACATACCTACCTGAAGACTATGAAATTGAGTTGCATAAGAGGAAACAGAGTTTGAGGCAAAGAGATCAGGAGATGAGTTCTTATACTGAGGAGTTTCAAAGACTTTGCATGAGGTCCAATGTCACAGAGGATGAAAGTATCAAGGTGGCAAGGTATCTCAATGGTTTCAAGTGGAACATTCAAGAGGAGATGGTTGTAAGCCCCAAAGCGGTGCGCAATGTTTATCAATTGGCGGTAAATATTGAAGAAGAGGAGTAGAAGGGAAGCAAGAGATCCCGGACTTCTAAGGAGCAAGGCAAGGAAGAGATCAAGAGGAGACCCAGCATGGTGGCTACCAGGTAGAGGCAATGACCAAAAAGAAACCAAGGAGAGTCAAAACTCATAGAGCATGGAGGTGAGAAACATCTACAAGGAGGTGGACATACTTGGTGAAGGACCTGGGAGGTTCAAATAGAGAAGAGGAGTAGGCAGCGGGATCTTTCCTTTGTATGTACACTGCTCTAGAGCCTTTCCTTGTAAAGGGCACTTCCTTGGTGCTTTTTGCTTCACCAATCTAACCTATAGGTCCCTACTCGCTGACAGGGTACTTTTGGTTTGTTTGACCCAGCCCTCTTCTATCATTCATCAAGATCATACATTGACCTTCTTGCCCCCTCTAAAGTTTGGACCACATCCATTACCTCCACATAAAGCTGGACATGCTTAGTCTTCATGGTTCCCAGGTGATATGGTTATGCAAATGAAAATGAAGAAAAGTAATCATCTCATATCCATTAGTGGAGAATGCATGCTTAATGTTTTGATACATGATATCAACTCGTCTTTGCTCGATGGTTGAATATCAAAATCGATTATGGTGGGCCTCTAGACTTCTAGTCATCTTTCTTCCTCTTCCACCAAATGTTGTCCTGATCCACATGTCTGCTAGCCTAATTGGCTTTGTTTTTGAAAGCTGAAGTTTCTCTTGAGTCACCGGTGTAGCTCTCTCTACCTTTCCAAACTCTTTCATTGCTACAAATCGTCTTTGGGATTTAGTCATTTGTACCACATGGTTGATGTGCTTTGAATCCTTGCATCTAAGGGGTTTAAAACCTTAGGGGCCTTAGATGAGAAAAATAAGTAATGTTTTTCTTTTCTTTTTATGTGAGGACCTAGTAGTGAGATAAAAGAGGACTGTATAGAAAAATGAAAAAAGAAGACATAAAATTCATGGACCATACTATATCACCTACATGCTAGCTAACAAGGACATGAATGTAGTAGATTTAGGTATGATAGGGGTATTGCAAGGTATATTTGAGGAATATATAAGAATGAAGAAAGAATTCAATGGATCCAATTGAGTGTCAATGTTTTCCTAAAAGATCTCACACCTTATTAGGGAATTTAATCATTTCTAAGCATTTTTCCCGTCCTATGGGAAAGTTTGAGGAGCTCGATAGTTGAGAGTTTGTAGGTAATTATAACTTCTTTCCATGCAATCATGATTAGTTAGAACATATAGGGAAACTTGATGAGCTATCCAACAAATGAAGAGAATATAGGGTATTTTGACCTAGTCTTAAGCATCTCCAAGTGTCTAGGAGATATTGAAGGAGTCTTGGTTGATAGATAGGGTCGAGGATAGAAATTTTATTTTTGGTTACATTGACATCATGTAGGACATCCATCGTCTTATTCTTGGTTACGTTGACATCACAAAAAATTATATAGGATGGATAGAATGTAGCTCTACCTTTGTCAGTTCCATGTTAAATTTTTATTATATATAGCTTTCTAGTGTAGGAATTCTAAGACAAACAATCATGGTAGGACCATTCTTAAAAGATTTCAAATAATAACCTAGTGAACCCATATACTCTTATGACTATATATACACAAATTTAGATTAAACTTAGAATTCATTAACTTTAAGTTCTATTTATTCTATATTACCTCGGTGAAAGTTTGATCAAATCTACTTGCACTCAGAGGTGTTTCCTTGAAACCTCCAACAACACCCTGTTCAACATCCAAAATCACATATTAAAATACCATTAAGTAAAAATGCTATTAACATATGTAATCCAATTTACTGATTGTTTTACTAACTTTACATATGCAGCGATAGGTGTCTTTGTAAATAAGTAGATTGGTGGTGTACCCGGGGTCAACAACGTGACCCTACAATTTTATTAAAATAAAACTAAAATTAGTTAATCTTGCATTTTGACAATTAAAATTTAATAAACTAAATTCAATGAACATGTTCAATTTTACCTGACTGTCAATACCATATGCATCATGTAGAATGTCAGCCGCCCTCTCCATCCCGGTAGATGCATACGGATCAGGCTGCATAGAAGTATATGGATCCTGTGTAGCACCCTCCTGAGGGCCGGTAGGGTCATACGAACAAGTGGCTCCGCAAGATCGACACACATGGCCTCGAAGGCCACCACCTGAAGACTCCCCTAGATTGCGTTGTACAATGGGGCTAGTGTGGTGGATGACACTCCGAGTCAAGGATGTGATTGCCTGCAAAGTCTACATCAGCAATCTCCTTTGCAGCTTCACCCGGCATCGCCGGAAATCTGCTCACCAGTGACCTAGCGAGTCGTCTCCCATGCGTTAGCCAGGATCACGTGCACCGGGCCTATCGTCTTTGACCCCCACCTCTCACGACTCCTTCATATCAAAATAATTTAGGATTTGGTTCAATACAAACTCACATTATAATTTCCTAAGAAAATGTTAGGGGACACGGTTATTGCCGGTGTAGTGTCAAAGACCATATACCATCTGTCATAAGCGGTTCCTAATCTCTCGTGGTGGCACCAATGGATAGGAAACTCTTTGCATTGAGGGTAAGATTTTGATTTGTTTTAGGGTCAGTGAATAGAGAGCACAAATCACCTTTAGTAATTTTTAAATCTTTTACTTGTTTATATGATAATTTGTCTGCATAATATGCCTTGGTTGTCTGCCTCCTATCTTGCCATCCCGTATATTTGTTGGGTAATTGCATCCACATTTTTTAACAAATCCTTCCAAATCTAATTCAAGTTAGATGTATCCTTTTCTCTCGCGGGTTGAAGAATTTTTGAGGATCACTCAACCTCCTAATAAGATCCTCAACTTCTTTTCTATTGTTTTCAATTTCACTCCTCAAATTTTCTTGAGTGCCAGGAGGGTATTGAGAGAATGGTGGGGGAGGTTGATTTTGTTGTTGAGGCTGATTTTGTTGAGGCTGATTTGGTTGAGGATTTTCCTCCTCTTGTTGAGGATTTCCTACAAATTAAAAAAAAATCATTCATTTCTAAACTAAAACAAACAAAATCAATTTAAAACAAAAAAATTCATTACAAATACCAAACAAAACTTACCTCTTGCATCTTTTCGTCGTCGGGGTGCCATATTTGTGAAGAAAATTGAACTCAAGTTGATCAAATGTGAAGTAGTCACCTCCTCAACAACGCGAGCGCGTAGTGCAGGGTTCTTGGCCGAGGGCAGAAATAGAAAACAGTAAAAACAGAAATGAAGAATGTTACTTTTTTTTTTGCTTTTAAAACGCGTCGCGTTATAACGCCGAACGCGTTTGTCTCATTTTTCACTTTGTGGCCACAAAGTGCGACCATCTTGGTGCACTTACCCACAATAATTATCTTTATTAAATTCATTTACTTACAATTATATTTCTTTCATCTTAAAATAACAAATATTCAATGATAATACAATTAACATGTATTATTAAATCTAGCTCTTTATTTGATCCCAAACCAAATCAAGTGACCTTAAAAATTAGATTAATTTGATAACTTACATCTAGTCATAATATTAGTGATATTGTCTAACCTAAAAATCTAATAAAATAATGCAATCCCAAAATCATCATGACCTAGCAAATCACCAACCACACATAACAAGCGAAAATGACATGGCCACCAAACAACCTAATTCCTAGATTTTCAAGAAGGACCAAAACGGAGGGGCATTACGGTTTCATGGATGGTCTTTGTGTTCTTGGCCATCTTCCATGTCTTTTTATGGGCATGGTGTTTTTGGTTTGCTAGATTCTGACAAGATATTTCTTTGAATCTAACAATCTTTCTTATTCATGTTCAACAAATTATAGAAGATCAAGAGGGGGAAGGTGCTCTTATTGGGTGGAAGTCTATTGATGATGGTTTTATTCCCACTAATGTATGGGGTAAACCTAATGACTATGATCATCCTTCTATTGGTGTTGGTAGTGCTACTTAGTGACTTTATTCATATTTACTATTGATTAGGTTCTACCCTTTGTTTATTTTTGTCTTTTGCTTGGATTTAGTTCTATTTAAGACTTTGAAAGTATATACTTTTGCCTCCCACTATTTTTTGCAATAATATATGACTGTCTTTTTTATCAATAAAAAGTTATACATCATATTCATTAAAAAAACAATTATAATAAAATTCACTATGAGCAACAAAATGATAATTATAGTGGTAACCTTATCTTTTTCCACAACTCTTATCAACAATCTTAAAAAAATAAAAATAAAAGATAAATAATTAATAAATTGATCAATACAAAAACTAAATACAAAACAATTTAAAGTACATTTTTAAAAAGATTCCTACCATTCAATTCTCTAACCTTATATTTGAAAATCAACTTCTCTTCTCTCTCAATTTCTATTCCATTTTCATTTTCTACTAAATTTTTCTTTCTATGACACACTTCCTTCATAGATCATCTATAACTATATAAGTTTGATTATGAGCTTTGATTCATCAATTTCTCATTTTAGTCTCTTTTCTACATATTTATGTTACTAAGTTTTATTTTCTTACTTTTAACTTTTGTTAAAGTAATTTAAAAAAATTAAAAATCATATTTAAAGACCTCATTTTACTTTACCCCTCGAATATCTATCATGTGAAAATTATAAGAGCTTTTCTCATAATAGTAAAATATATATATTTTTAATTTTTATATAATATTTATAAAGAATTATTATTATTTATTATAAATATAATAACACTTTATTAATAAATAATTATCTTTACAAATAATATAGTTTTAAATATTCCTTTTATTTTATTCATCTTATTACAAATTTGATTTAGTCATTTTCTTATAGAGCACATGATTAATTATCAAATAATTCATATGATTGACACATTAACTAGATAAAATCATGACATATTTGATATATTTAATTAAATAAAATATAAACATTTACATTTATGTTTAAATAATATAATCATAAAAAATTTAATTGATTTTTTACATTTGAATTATTATTGTATTAGAAATAGTTAATATTTTTAAAGTCTTACAAACATATTTGATTTAGAAATAATGTGTCATCGTTGGACTTAGTCAAAATCATATTTTCTAAAAATTACACAATTTCAACAAAGTAAGGGGTCCAAAATAATAATAGCATTTACAAAGATGCTTTAGGTAGGTGTAGAAAGAGGGTGCTATCTAAAGGGGAATGATGAGAAATAAGATATCTCTAAATAGCTAATCATTAAATATGAATTAGAGAATAAATGAAATAAAAATTGGATAAAAAAAAATTCTATATGTACATGGAAAAAAAATTGAGTACAAGATTCTACAAGTATCATTCATAAGTTAGAAGACTTATGATAATGTTAATATAAAAATATATCAAAAACCTAGATTTCATAGTATCTTGTCTCTTACTTCATTTTTATAATACCCCAAATGCATATACAATACATTCATTTATATACCTCTCATATAGTTTTTCCTTGTGCACATATTAATGTAGAAATTTAAGATGTTGGTGAATATGTCACAAACTTTCACCATATAAACTTTTGGTTGTACATTTAACTAATGAATTGAATACTTATTGCCAAAGATAGACTTTATAAATTATTCCTTATTTCTTATTATTAAATAAACATTATAAGTTAGAGTCTTATAAATGTTATTTATGAATGTTTACATTTATTGCAATCTCCAAATAAATATTATGTTATAACAATTCCTCTTAATGTTTATAGTGGGTTCATGTTGTCAATTTCTTTTAGAAATAAAATATGAAGCTACTCAATATCACAAGAATTATTTGAAAAGTATGTCACAAAGATAAAAATATATGCTAAGATAAAGATCATATATTGTAGACTACATGATAAGCCTCTTGTTATAATTTAGATATTAGTTTCCTTTGAATGATTTTTTATTGAGGTCTTATAAAAAATTGTTGGAGCTTGAGTCTCTTCAAACTAGCCTCCTATGTTCTTGTTAGAATAACAATGCCTATAAGTCATATAGCAACACTTTTACAAATGGAAGAAGAAATACAAATGAAGAGGTACATAGTTCTCATAGGACTTACATAGTATGTATGCAGGTATTACATATGTCATTCAGTCTTATCTAATTCTTGTAGGTTTTACAAGTGCTCATAGGTTTTACTTGCAAAGTTAATCATTAGGAGTGTCATTGTTATGAATACACCCTCAATGATAACTCAATGAAGTAAGATTTATAATAGAAGCATTGCATATATAAGATTTATTTTATGATTATTTTGATTCTAGCCTAGTTCTCCTTGATCATAAAGTGGGTGGTAGAAAGTCACATCTTCGTAGTCTAAACATGATTAAGTCCAAACAAAAAATGAAAATAAACAAAGGATAGAACTTGATTAATATAAATATGAATAAAACCACTAAGTGGTAAGAGCAACATCGATAGAGAGGGGATCACAGTCATTAGGTTCACCCCATAAATCAACAAGGATAGTATCGTCATCAATAGGCTCCTAGTTAATAAGAGCACCTTCCTCTTGATCTCCTATAAGTTGTTGAGTATAGACAAGAGAAATTTCTAGGTCTAGTGAGGGAACTTGAGAAAATATGGCCAACCAAGTCCACCATGTTCGTGAGATGAGGCGAAAGGTGGCCAAGAGGGCTAAGGTCATCCATGAGAGCACAGTTCCTGCATCCTTGCGGTTGAGATCCTTGAGATTGGGATCCACAATCTCATCTAGTAGATTGACGATGACCATGCCTACACCCATGAGGTGGGGAAGAAGCAGGAGTTGGGACTTTGACAACCGTGCAAGGAGTATTACCTTAGTGGTCAAGAAGCTCTAATAGATACACAACTTTTAATATAATTTTGTGAGCTTACATCTAGATTTGCATAAGTACATTAGAACAAATAATAGCTTTAGTATATATAAAAAAATAGTATTGAAAAAAAAAAACAAAAAAAAACTAAGTTTCAATCTTTAAAAATAATTTTCACTGAAAAAATTCAAATGAGAACCAAAATTTATCATTATATGAAAAAAAAACCCTTGAAATTATAATATATTCAACTCCAAACTTTTTAAACTTTTTGGAGTCTCGAACAAAAGCTTAAAAAATGCTTGGGAGACTCCAATTGCCTATAGAGAAAAAGACCATCGGAGTTCAAATGATGTTCATTGGGTATCTTATTGTCAATGGGTCCTAAAATGGGCTAGTGCCATAATGACGTTTGTGATTGGTCGAAATTTTAAATTCTCTATATCCTAAAATCTCCCGGGCGATGGAGAAAATTTTGAGATTCAAAATTGAGGATACATTCTTAGCCTGGAATGTCAAACTGACCCTCCCGGTAGTTGTAGATTTTTATTGCCTCAAAACCAAAAAAAACAGTTTCACATCAGTCTAGAGAAACTGGACTTATAAAGTGGCACGGCTGGCCCGCAGAAATCACCAAAAAAGACACGTTCTGTTCCGTACTGGTCTATCCTCTTTAGGTGAGGCGGATAAAGGTTCACCAATCATAACTTCACAATTCAAAAAAGTTCAAATCATAAAGATAAATCAAATCTGGCTTTAAGAAGGCTGCACGGGCAGTCGACGATTTGAGAGAAAACATCTGTTGGGCGAAGCAGAGCATATTGCAATGGCAGAAAGTAAACACGTAGTGATGTTTCCTTTCTTGGCGCAGGGCCATTTCATTCCCTTCCTCAGACTGGCTAACATGCTTGCTTCCCAAGGCCTCACCGTCAGCTTCCTCACCACAATCACCAGTGCCTCCAAATTGCAATCGCAGGCGGTTGGATCCTCTATTCGTTTTGTCCCCATTTCTCTCTCGCCCATCCATGGCCTGCCCGCCGACTGCGAAAGCACAGAGGTTCTTTCCCGCACGGAGCGCCAGTTGCTGTTTACATCTTCGCACAAGCTTTCCCAGCCGTTTGAAGAGTGGCTGGAGCAGGTCATGGCAGAGACGTCACGGAAGCCCGCATGCATCATAAGCGACCTATTCTTTCCCTGGACGGCACAATCGGCTTCCAGATTCGGGATTCCGCGTGTGGTGTTCCACACAACAGGAGCCATGGCGGCTTCTCTTCTGCAATATCTCTTAACAAATCCTGTCTCGGAAATAATAAGCGACCGCCAAATCATAGAGATTCGCGACCGCTGTATCAATGTGAATCTGAGGCGTTCGGAGCTGCCTCAGCTTATTAGAAGCCAATCATGCTCTTTACCTGACCCTGTGCTTCAAGTGTTTGAGCAGGCTTATCGCTTCGCCAAAGAAAGCTGCGCTGCAACGCTTGTCAATACTTTTGACGGGCTCGAAGCAGAATATGTGAGGTATTTAGAGGAATCCACGGGTAAGCCCGTCTGGGGTATAGCTTATCCTGTTCCAAAACCCCAACGTGGGGTCGACAATGAATCAGAGTGCATCCGTTGGCTGGATACACAAAAGGAAAACTCCGTCCTTTATATTTCATTTGGATTTCAGTGTTTTCTTTCGGAAGGACAAGTGAAAGCCCTTGCCAGGGGCATCGAAGCCAGTAAGCAGCCTTTCATTTGGACGATTAAGGATCCGGTTGGAGGCCACGTTAATTCCTGCGATTTTCTTCCTGAGGGTTTCATCGAAGTAACGAGAGACAGAGGAATGGTTATCCATGGGTGGGTGCCTCAGCTCCTAATTCTTTCCCATCCTTCGACTGCATTTTTTATGACTCACTCTGGATGGAACTCCATATTAGAGAGTATAAGCGCTGGAGTGCCAATGGTGGTCTGGCCCATGGTGTTCGATCAATTTGCTAACGCCAAATTGGTAATTGAGCAGTTGAGGCTTGGAATGCAGATCTGCGAGGGAATGGGTGCCATTCCCAGTAGTGATATTGTGGAAAACACAGTGAAGGAAGCCATGACAATGGAAATTGGAAAAGATATGCGTCAACGCGCTCTGCAAATTAAGGAATCCATTAATGAAGAGTCCTGCAAGTTAAGCGGTAAAGCATTTGTATCTTACATCCTCAGCCACAGCTTCCATGAAGATAAGTGAAAATATTTTATTAGGATGTATTTTGCATGATCACAGAGAATCATTACACTTAGGCTTAACTGTGATTCTTTAAACTTCATTAATGTAATTTCAAATGAATCAGAATGTGTTTGTATCATACGGAATGTTAAAGAGATTACTTTGTTGTACTTGTAAAAGCTCCACATTTAATTAAAGTATCTCTTACGGTAAAAAGCATAAGTTTCTCTTATTAAAATTTTATTCATGCCTTTTTTTTTGCCCAGCCCATCTCTAAGTGTCATAACTATAGTGTGCTACAAGGTCGTAGAGTAGGAAAATCTGCATGAAGACAATTTGTCTATGCTAAATGGCAGAACAAGATAAAAGAAATAGTATAGACTCTTTTTAGACTTTATGATATGGAGTTTCTTCAAGACCTTTTTGAATTGAAAATATGGCGTTAGCTTTCCATAAAATTTGTTTTCGTGATGTATTATAATAAAAAATATGATTTTATTAAATGAAATAATTGCATTACCCTTCTATATGCATGCCTTTTATTAGTGTAAATAAAGTTATTCATGGGTTTGGTGTCGTTTCAGGAGAGAAAATATGACTTTATTATAGATAAGAATAAAAATTATAAATATAATTTAAGAAGAGAAATAAAATCTTTGAGAATTAGAAACTCATTTTATTTAAAAGAACTAACAATTGAAGTAGAACAATTCATATGAATAATGGTTAATGGTTATTTGAAGAATTAAATAATGTTTATTAATGGAAAATAATGAAATTATTGAAAAAGAAGAACATTTTACCTTATTAAAGTATTAGAACCTAAACTATGATTTCCTAGTTAGCATTTCTTCTAGATTTTGGTTTATTCCTTACTTTAGCATAAATTCACACTTTTGTGATCGGAAAGAGTCTAAATGTCTCCATGAAAAAATCACTTATAATTAATTAGATAATTATCCTTCTACTCTAACAACTAGGTTGGTTACAAGGAATATTCTAGGCTATTAAATGATTCAGTGCCTGACGAGTAGATAAGTTCCATTCATTTTCACATCTACTAAAAAGAATGTCATCTTTGAATGGGATCAATCATGCCAAATAAAATTTAACTAGATTAAAGAATATATGTCAAATTCTCCAATTATAGTAGCATCTACACTAGATAAGCCTATATTGTTGCTCTATGTCTTGGTTACACAACACATCTCATGTGCCCTCTTAGCCCAACACAATGATCAAGGAAGAGATAATACCATCTATTACCTCGACAAATAATAGGTTCCTCTTTGCACACAAAGTTACTTTGATATCATTCATTCTTCATCTATTTTGGTCATTTCCTATCTTCCTTTCATTCATCCACCCTCTTTCCACAAATTCCTATGGAATTATAGCTGCATTGCATCCTTGTGAGATATCATCATCAACCATGTACAACCATGTAATCTTGAATTGTATTATCCAATCATCCAAGCTACATCAATCAACATGTCCAATCCTCATCATTCATTAGTTCTATATATATGATGTGTACATCAACCCAATATGATTTCTCTCAAGTAATATATAATTCATCATGGGCTATCTTCTCATTTTCCTTTGTCTTTTCAAGAGAACTCTTGGGCCCCATTTTTCCCAACAATTCTCTTCAAGAGGCATCAATTCTATTATCATCCATATTCTTTTAATTGATCAGAGAAACATACCATTAAAAGTTGCATTCCATCCTACTTTTTATTCTTTTTTGACACAATGTCATTTAGTCATGATGACACCTAAATTTATACTAGTACAACCTTACCCAAAAGTAATTAAGTAATTAAATAATTTAGTTAATCCGACTTCACCTAATGTGCCTTACCTAACCAAATAATTCTATTATTCAATTAGTCAGTTTCACTCTCATGTAATTAAATAATTTTACTATTCAATTTTCTTATTTTCCACCTCACACTACTAAAATAATTATTTTTTATTATTATTTAATTGAGCCTATATTCCCTCGATTAAATCTAAGAATAAAGGAGCTCCTCAATGCACTTGTCTCCCACATTCTTGGTTGCCAGAAATTACTATTCTTAGTAAATGCAATCCTATCCCTTTATTTTCAAACAAAATCCATCATGGCCCTTTATCCTCTCCTCAATCCTAGGAAATTTGTATCATTCATTCTCCATTATTCATTTTCCCTTCAAAAACTCTATAAATTAAAACACCGTCTTATGCGTTTTTAATCAATCCACTTTATGCTAACTATATATTGTCAAAATAGGTTTATTTTTGTAAAAGAGAATCCACATCCCAAATCATTTGAGAAATAAAACTTACAACTAGAATTTTATGGTAATTTATTTCCTTTGTTTGAAATTTTATTATGCTCTATCTAAAGTTGGTTTTAGTTGAATACTTTCATTGTATTTGTTTCTTACTTGCATTGATCTAAGTAATTTCTTATATTTGTAATGAATTTCAATATTAAAAATCCCATTAAGAGTGTGACACATAGATTCATTAGCATCAAACAATATCAAATGAATTAATCACTCACTTTATAACTTGATGGCAACAATTGGTTTATGAGTCAACAAGTGCATCTCACATGGACCATCACTAACTATATGATCTCTTCTTTCTCACCTTGAATAAAGACACATGAGAGAAGGTTCAAGAAATCCACTTTAAAGTTGTTTGTGAATTAAGAAAGCAATGATTAATAACCAAAAACTAGAGATAATAGTCAATGCCAGGTAACAACTTAATACCAATGGCCATGGGTGAGCAACTTCCCTTAGCACCATAAAATCCTAAGAGAAATGGATTTGTACTGAAATAAATGCAAAATGCTTTACCTTGAATAAGCGTAATGGAAATAACAATCACCGAATACAATAATAATACAGCCAATTACAATTGGAAACAATTGTATTATCAGTCATGAAACAAAATATTCGTTGTGAGTAGGTACCACCCATTTGCACTCTTAAAAATATTATTCCAAATAGAAAATTACTATCAAAGATACAATCACCAAAAATCTTAACATAAATAAAAAATTATATGACCTTGATTAAGAGCCCAATGATTATTATCTTGATATATTTTCCTTCTCCCATAAAATTAGGGGCACAATACTAAATTTGTAAGTTGATCTTAATCATAAAGATAATGAGTTTCCTAAATAGCT
>VDFB02192930.1:0-14572 GCA_007258455.2 Sequoia sempervirens
TATTAGGCTAAGAAGGTTTAACAAATAATGGTCATTTCAATTTGATGGCAATGATTATAGAGGACTTTGAGCTTAAGCTAAAATAGGCTACTTAGAATGAGGAGATAAGGATTCTATTATGACACCATTGGGCCTAAATGAAGTGAATGATATAGAGGTGACAAAGATAGATTTAAAGGTGACCCAACATATGTGTCTCATAATAGGAGGTATCAAGCCCTAGGAGCAGTTATAGAAGCATTTATTCTACAAATGCATGAGGAGATTCATGAGCTTTAGGTGGATTATAAAATACTAAAAGACTTTTGTCAAAATTTGCAATGGGAATGAAGTATATGGTAGTCTACTTCCAAAATGGTAAATTGGAGTTGACAAGTGGCTACATAATGTTTTCTAGAAAATGGATTGTTGATGTGTGTTGAGGAGGGTAAAGGTGATAAAGGGAATTAAAATACATGGTGCAATGACATCAATTGGTTTGTTTGCACCATGAATGGAGATAACCCCATTTTTTTAAGAAATGGGGACTATAAGGTAGGGGTCCCATGGAGCTGCTACAAGAACTATTTTTGTGGAATAGGAGGTCCCATGAGAGGAAGAAAATTATGCTATAGAATAACTTCAAATCTTGTACAAGAAAATAGGAACCCCTACTTTTTAGATTTAGATTTTAAGGGGATGTGTTTGAAATGGTGCTAAAAGTTTCCCCCACTAGCTTTCTAAATTTTGCTGCCATATGTCATTCATCTATAATTTTTTAAACTCATGCTAATACTTTTTTAGTTTTAAAATATATAGTATTAGATTTTACTATAGATTTAGCACTCCTTGTTGCTGAAAAATAATCATAAGATTACCATCATTCTGAAATTTTGGAAATACTTGCTTCTTAAAGCTCCTAAAAATTCTAACACCTACTGAAATATTTAAGGAAGCCCCCATCAATAGGACCGCAGCCTAACCATGTATTTGAACAGTAGAAAACAATGCCTCCTAATGGTAGTAGTGCTCATTGCCATATGCAATCTTTACATGGTCGTGGGTGGGCGGTAATGGTTTCTTCTTGTGTGTAGTTGATTTGTGGTAGCTCCTCCCCTATTATGTTTTGGGGTTTATGCTCTGTGCCGTAGTGCTGCGTGTTGGTTTCGAGGATAAGTGTATGCCATTTATTTTAGCTATTTATTAGATGCTAATTTAGCACGTTTTGTAGTTCTCATAGATAATATAGGGCGATAATGCTATGAAATTTCATCTATATAATTGTGTTTGCTGTATTGGCTGCTATTTTAATTGCTTTTTTACTTGTTAAAGAGTTGGGCCCCCCTCTTTATAAAACCAATATTAAAAGATAGAGTCCCAAACAAAATGTATGGATAGCATATCTGTTTTAGTTGACATCTCATTGATATGTGTTGCAACTATGACACTTTTGGTTCAGAAGTGAAGGCAAGAAACTTAAATTCCATTTAAATGTTTGTGTGCGTGACTCTAGAATTAATTTGTTTTCAACTCATTTAAAGGCTCGGTTTTATTTTGAGCCAATGATATTTGGGATTCAACCAACCATTTATCTATCATTTTGGATCGAATCCCAGTTACTAGGGTAATTCTTTGAGCTGCCAGTACAGATTGCCACTCTCAGTATATGTTCCCACATCCAAGATGGAGGCAGTCCCACTAACTCAAGGACAAGAATAAGGGTTCCACCAATCGTTCTCCTGCCTGCTAATGGTAAGCCCAATTCCATCCCTTTTATGTACCTGGCAAAAGGGTCTACCCTACCCAATTCACATTGGATCAAAGATACAATGGTACATTTATCATATAGTGTCTGGAACTGCAATCACTAGCTTAGATGCCTAATAATTAATCTACAATTTTACAAAAAAGCTAACTTCAAACGGGGAATTTTTTTTTCCTAAATCTTAATTTGGCTGTACATGTCCTTGCAACATTGCTCTGAGATTTCTGAAACCGTTGAAGCTTCAACTTTGATGATTGAGAGGATGATTAAGAGGTGGGCGACTGTCATGCCCTGATAAATTAACCGTTATGGTTATTTATTTGTGAATGTACATGGTCAAAATCTTGCAATCTCCATCTTGTGAGGAGAAATGAGTGTAACGGACCCAATGTTTTTAGCTTATTTCCAATTAGATAAATGTGTACTCATTATGATCAATTTGGTCGCCTTAAGCTGCTTATGATTAACACGTACAACTAAGATAAATCTGGTGAGTTATTTGTGAACATGATGATAACTTGTGAAGTTGAACCCCTTCTTCCATAGAAAACCCTTCCATCTGACTGTTAAGAAGCTGTCTTTCCAAATATTAGATTTAACTATTCACATTTCTAAGGATATGCATGAATTTAATTTGCAAGAACACAGACATGATACTTCTTGCTTCTAGCCACAGCACAACTTGGGCAGATAAGTGATTTCTTAATAAATATATAAGACGTCAGTTGTTTCATATTATGCATTGTGGAAGCAAAATTATCTCAAGTAGACTCTAGTTGAGAATTGAAATTCCAGGACCGTGGAATGAAAGGATTGCACTTGTCTTCTTTGAGATGTTTGATAACCAAAGATTTATGGTAATGAAATTAGAAAAATTTCCTTAACAAATTATCTCCACCTCAATGGGGAAAGCTTAAGCATTCAATTGTGAACCTAGGTAGTACACACGGAATGTAGCCAAAATCCCACCTTTATTAACATGATACATAAATATAAAGTCAACCCAGAGTTTAGGTATATGAAGTTGTACAAAATTGGATCTGTCAGAGAGAATTGAGGATTGCTTTTATTTGTTTAAAAACAAGAAAACTCCTCAAGCATATTCACTTGATGAGAGACAAAACTCTATTTCATAAATAGAATAAAGGAAAATTAGTTCACTAACTTTCTAAGTTAATTAACCTTTTCTTTGCCAATTGAACTACACGCCATGTCCCTAGGTAATCTCCATTGTTTTAAGTTTGTATATATGGCAAGCATAGCAAATTGAGAAAATGCAAACGCTGTCATGAGAGCCTCAAAGATAAAGGGGTATCTTTTTGGAGGTTGCAAAAGCATATATAACAGATGCAGCATGACTATGATCAAAAAGGAAAGCTGCATTAGTACCCTCAAAAACTTTGGAGCTCTCTGTTGTATCTTATCACTCCTGCCAACTTCCATCGTTCCTTCCACAGGTGCATAATATAGAAGGATGAACAAACACAACAGAGCGATATAAGATATTGTCAATTCATCACGACGAAGAAGGGGATACATTGAAAGCATGGAGTAAAATATCAGCCACTTGAAAAGACGAGGTTCTTCCAAGACCAGGAGGCTTGCTGGTAGTAGAGGTAGCAGTACTGACTTTTCATGAACTGTTATTATGAGAGAAAAATATTAGCACAGGTGATAATCAGGATCAAATCATTGTGGTGTTTACTTAAAGAAAGGTTGTTGGAGGAATACCTTGATATGAAAACAAATAGAAGGCAAATGAGCTATTGAGCAACGCATATAGGAATCCCCTGTTACTTGGAGCACATATTTGCTGAACCATAGATGGCAGAGTTGCAGTCAAAGTGGCACCTAAAGCGAACCGTGACAGTGTTAGCATTGAAAACCTCTGCTTCCACTTTATCAACAAAGAAGTGCCACACCAGAAAGAAGAAACATAGTCCTCATATATGCCCCGCTCAAATGGTGCTAAGCGTGCAAGAACCTGAATTGATACAATGATTAACTGTCAGCAAGAGTTATGAAGAATGAGAATCTAAACTCTGCTTTACTTCGTTATAGAAAGACTTCAATGGATATACCTCTAGAATGGCTTCCTTGGAGTAAATAAAGGGCCACCAAACAACTGTAAATGTTATAAGAACTGCAAGGCCAAGCTTTACGACCTCATAAATGGGCTTTTGACGATGTATACACTTCCCCAAAAGATGAGCAAAAAAAGCTGGAGCATAATATGCACTCATCTGCAAATCTAAATTTGAGAAACTATATATGTTCCCTACTGACCAATCTTGCTCTGTTGCAGTATTGCACTTTATTCTTCTACCGATTCAAATAAATGTGAAACAAAGACCAGAAGCAGTAGCTACAGGAAAAGATTGCATCCAATGTATACCTGTTTATGATTAAGCGCCAGACTAAAAAGAACACAAGCAAGCAGCTCTCTCCTTGAAATAACTGCAGCTACTGCTCCAACAGTCAAACCGAGGCTGATGCAATTGTACTGTTAAGGGATGCACGTTAGATGAAAATTCTTGCACAACAGGCATGCATGTCATGATGTCTACTGATCTCTCCCAAAAGCTAAAAAGATAAATCCTAGCAGAAAACACAATGGTGTAGGAAATTTTTTGTTCAGATGTCCCTTTGTTGACCAACAGTCAGGACTCAAAATGCAGTTCAAACCTTGGCCAATATTAATCAGCACTGGCTGGGGCAAAATGAGCATAACAACATTTACGAGCAGTATCTTTATACTTCTGCATATGGTTCTGTCTAACCCTTTTCATTATCTTCATTTATATAGTCTTTTTCTTCTCTAAAAATCATTTTAGCTCTTTTTTCTTAACGAACAGTATTTCCTTGTTAAGCAATCTTTTAACTATTTGCTGCTGAAACAATTTCCAGTTTTCCTTGCAATTGCTGAATCATGGATACTATCCAATGGACAAATGTAAGAACATCAAAATAGAATACAGCAGATTATCAGATTGAAATGAGCAGCAGCAAAAGAAACCAGTGGCAAATCAATCACCTGAAAGTGGCCATGGTCAATCAACATTAGACATGGCTGAAGAAGAACCATTGCAAGTGCCCATGCAAGTTCTTCGTCTTTCTTCCCTTGATAATAGGCAAAAATAAAACAAAGAGCAGCAGGGAAAAATATGAGTGCATCTGATGATAACACTGTCCAACGCATCAGAAGTTTACTGCAAAGGTCATGAAGCAACATCAATCAACCAGTCATCTCTTTTTCTTTTCTTTCTCTCACATTATACAGAACACACACACAGGGAATTATAGGTTAAGAGATCAGCTTTATTGAAGAAGTTGTCTGTCAGGATTCCGTATAGAAGAAAGTAAATCTTTGAGCAGACAACCAAATTTTCAGGACATTCTATGAGGCTTTAAAATTATAAAACAATGCACTAAGAAGGAACCATCATATGCAACGAGCATACCAAAATATTTAATGTAAAAAAGCACTAAAAGGGCATGAGAAATTCCACTGTCATTTTTGAAGCATAGTTCTATTGTAAATAAAAAAATCTCTTTTGGCTGTCATCAAATACTTCAAAAAAAGTTCATCTGTTGACTGGTTTTTCTACATGCCACAGTTGATAGAATTTTTTAACAAGACTGATTGACATGTTAACTAGTAGCATCTGTGACCAGGAATTTTCTATTCCTATGTACCTATATGTAATGTCCCCAAGTCGGGGTATTATTTATTCTGCCAAAAAAGTTAGCTTCCAAACCCTAGTTCTGATTATGCCACACAAATCTGGATATATTTATGCAAAATGCTTTAATCCTTCCCTTCAAATAACAATGCTGAATTTTTAGTAAAATCAAATCAGATTATGCCCTAGTTTTCTGTAGGAATAGTTCTGTATTAAACCCTAGATTTCTGAATATAAATCTGCTCTTTTATGTTCACAACAGCTGATATAAACATGCAATACATTTCCCAGTCATGGTATGAAGGCATGAAGATTTTCTCATTAATATTCCATCTATTAGGTAAACAACATGGCACCTATAATTCTGAGTATTATTTCTGCTATAAACTTAAAGTATGAAAGCATAATTCTGCCCTGGATATGCAATTCCGCCCAGCAGATCAATAGCAAAGTATCACAAACAGGTAGAATCTTGAAGGAAATCCAAACAATGAAATATAAGGGTGTGACAACCCTCAACAACTAAGAGGTCTGAAATTATAATCTTATTTGCCTGAAAAGTGCAAAGGCAATGACTGTAAATCTGCAACTAAACTTATCTCCCAAAATGACATAGAAGTCTGATCCTAATATGCGTTGAAGTGCATGTGGAACCTCGTGATGGATTCCCCTCCAACCTAGCTGGGTTTTCCTCCAACTAAGTCCTTCTCAAGGGTTTTCGTCCTAGGAAGATTGCTGCTCTGCTCTCCACGTGCAGACCTGAGCGTGTATTCCAGATTCCATGATGATGAAACAAGGAAGCAATCGATCATATATACCAATTTGACCCGCCACAACAAGGATGTTGGCCCAGCAAGAAAAAATATTAAACACCAATAAGGAAGTCGGCCAGACGGATTTATTTAAATTTAAATGTTATTTAATAATGATTTAAATTTATTATTTTATTATTATTATTTTTTTATTATTTAGTTAATTTAAATACTAGCATTTAAAAATGCTCTTTTTCTCCCGCCAATTGGAAAGGGTCCCAAATTGGGGACATGACACTATACCTGTGACATCATACTACTAAAGAAGGTTAAACCCCTAACGTCACATGTAACCTAACCATCCTAACTAACTAAGGGTTATGAGCATCTCAAGACAGCAGCTGCTTAACCCAGCTTCTACTATAATGGCATGGAACTCAGTGAGGAACTCATCAAATGTACAAATATGATTGCACCAACAGCATCTAAAGATAATGAGAGTATTAATTTATGACATCTGTATAGAAATGATTGCAAGTGTGATTAATACTAAATAGCTCAGCTACATGAGAATATCGTTTATTTGTATAATGACACAAATCATTTCAGATGTGGTTAATGATATTGCAGCTTCAGTCGTTCCTTCCAGCTCAGCCTTATTGAGGAAACATAAATTAAATGATAGCCCGCTGGCTATTTAATTTATATTCGTTGTTTTTGTATTAACTTCATTTTATATTATGGCCAACATGAGAAGATACGAATTCATCTTGATAGTCAAATCTTTTATTAGAAGACATTTAATATTTGTTTATTAATTGAGGCCGACTTCCATCTAAGAAGAGACGCGATTTCTTGGAGCCGACATCATGTATCTTAGAGTCACAATTTTTGAATGGAGGCCGACATGAAGGATTTGAAGGGATGTGTCTCTCCCATTCATTTGTATATATACACATTGTTTCGTCCATTGTAATAATCCAATTTCAGTTCGGTTATTCACATAAATTCATTGTGTGCAAGTTCAATTCATTCCATTCAAGGGCAAATATTATCAAAGGTGAATATTATCAAGGGCGAATTCTTTCAAGTGCGAACTCTTCAAGAGAGAAGTGCGAATTCTTCTAAGTGCAGATTGTGAAGTTAAGTGCAGATCAGAGATCAAGTAAGAGCAGATTATTTGATTGTTCTACAGCCATTGCTGGTACTGAACATTGGCCTTGTGTGTGGCCTCTTTGTAAAGAGACTTGTTGCCATTACTTAAATATATAAGAGATATATTTGTTGCTGGGTTTTTCTCCCTCAAGAGGAGGGTTTTCCCAGGGTATCTGTTGTGTCATTGTGTCTGATTTTGAACTATTTTTTTGTGCATATAATCTGATCATAAAATTTAACATGGTATCAGAGCGGGTATAAGAAAGATCCAATCAGATTTGCTTCAGGTAATGGCAAGCATCAAGTTTATGATAAGGCCTGTTCGATGTGTAAAGTTCTTCGGGTCTACAGTGGGGGCATGATTACTAGCGGCAACTCTCATTCGCCATACTCAGGGACTTGGCTCATTCTGTATCGGGCATGTTTTTAAGTTGCTCCTTGGTATGGTGGCCTGAAGTTCCATCAGTGTTGGAGTAAGGACTGAGACACTGGCACTGGCTGCTTATTACATGGATTACACAGCAAGGAATCATGGATATGTTAATAGCGGATGAATATCTGGTGTCAGACAACACTATTCAGGAAATCATTGCAATCCCGTGACCTGCGTCGCTCATACCGGAAAGCTTAGTTGACATCTCCATTGACAACCAGATCAGCAAATAAGCATTGTGGGAAGGTGTCTAACCCTGAGGACCCGTCATCAGATTTGAGGAACTTCGATTTACTACAGCAGGTTTGCATTTCCTTCTTTGCCTATATTTTAGTGCAAGGTCGACATTGATAATTGCTTAGAATCTGGTGACCGATGGGAGATCGTGATTAATTATTCTCCTTTGTTAAATTTGATCGTCTGTGGAAAGCTTCTCTATGTTGGAGGAGGTGTAGAAAAATATCATGATGAGTCTAAGATTGAATATCGAATTAACCATGAGATTTATTTTTATCCCGTGAGGGGATAATTTCTTTATCGCAACATATATATATCCTCAATCTGTGGAGACTGCCTTCTGTTGACTCTGTATTGTTGTTATAGTCATTAAAATACCTGAGTTCGCACTACTGTTACTACAGCAGTAGTAAAAGAAAGATTTTAGCCTATCTGGAGAATCCCTATCTGGAGATCTGAAAGGTGTTTTTACTGCAGTTGATTAAAAGATGTTATGAGATGTCCAGATGGTGATTGGGCCAGGAATCACCCTTTTTTTTATTTTTCTCCATATGATTTGAGTCATTTGGAACTTCATTTGGAAATGAGTCATTCATGTATGTGTAACACTGTGAGAAGATCAGATTCATCTCCTTGGGTTGGATCATTCTAAGAAATAATTCCTTCAGCTGTGACTAGTATTTTCCTGAAGTTGCATCAGAATATTGGCGGGTCTAAAGCTCAGAAGGATCGAAATTAGGGCATACTCAAATTTGTGTAGTATCTGGTATCTATCAGATGCTGGCAAGTATATTTATGAACCTACTATGAGTACTGCCATATTGAAATCTTCCTAGCGCAGGAAAAGTGAAGGAAAGAAGCTCGTTAATTGCCTCTAAGGTTTAATGAGCCGCTGTTGTGAGTAAAGGATGAGCTTGCCCTCACATGTACTTCATGAGGCAGAGGAGTCTCATGCCTTCTGATTGTGAAAGCATCTCACAGGAAAGACAAGTGCAGACATACACAACACTTAAGGAGATTATGATCTCAAGAGATAAGTATTTTTTATGTTTGTCTAGTTATTTCATTTATTCGGATCTTGTGTGATAAGAGGTTGTGTTTTCTCTTGACTAGTGTTTAGCAAGTGGGCTAAGCCCCTTTGGAGACACCATTCTTTGTGAGTTGTTTCATGCTAGATTTCTGAATGTGACTCAGAAATAAAAGGAGAACTACAATGATGATTGTGATTGGTTGACCACATCATCATCACTTTCTATATACATGAACTGTGGTAGAGCCTTGACTTATTGAGAAGTCTGGTTCTACATTCTGACTGCATAATGTAGCTAAGAAATTTTTGTTGAGCAGATTGCCTCTTGTTGCGCTGAGAGGAGCACTTACAAGAGTAGTAAAGACAGAATGAAGATATATCAAAATTATATAAAGATAAGTTTCTTTATCCCCTTAGTTTGATCTTTTGATATATTTCTCTTTCAGGTTGATTTATTTATTCATGTTCTAACATTGTGCATAAATTCTTATGTGTTCATGCTATAACCTGAGATAGTAAACCTTGTATGATTCTAGTCTTGATATTTCTTTGGATAGTCATAAATTGTTAGTAATCTCTCTCTAAATGCTTTGTGAACAGCAAGAAGCCGGAAAGTGATAAGAGATTGCTTAGCGATGAAAAGATTGAGGCATCTTATGAGGAAGTTATGCCAACCAAAGAAATGATCAAGCACAAAGTCACAACTTGCAGCCATGAGACTGAGTTGGTGGCTAGAAGGAGTTCACTTCCAGAAGTCTTCTTTGCAAGTTCTAAAGCAGGGATCAAGAGGGAGTTTTGTAACTTACTGAGAAGAAGTGAAGATTACTGTATTGCAAAGCTAGGTGCTAAATCCTTAGAAGATCCCTTCAGCTGCTAAGATCAGAATTGCTCAAGACTGTAATCTGGATTTGTCATTGGTAGCTCCGCAAACCTATTCAGAATAGTGAGATCTGGAATGAGGTCAAAGAGGACTATCCTGAACTCTCTACAGTACCAGAGGTGTGCTCTGGAAAACATTTATCTAAGTCAAAACATTGCAGGCAATCTTGGACGATGAGGTCAGAAGGTTGATGCAAGTACTTAAAGATTCAGAGGGAGCCTACTGAACCTATAGAAGATGGTTGTGTTGGGTGACATCAAAAGGGCACCTCTAGCGGTTAAGTTTTGAGCTCCGCCATGATTTCCCCGAAACAATATCCAGAAAGTATTGGGCATGTACAGCGCGTATATATTGCTTGTATGGCAACTCGTGGAAGCAGCGTTGTGGCTTCGTAAGCCATTTGCGTGGTTGTTTGGACAATCAATGGAGCCTACTATTATTCATTGTGATAATCAGAGTTGCGTGAAGCTTTCTATCAATCCTGTGTTTCATGACAGAACCAAGCATGTTGAGATCAAGTGCCACTATATTAGAGATATGGTATTGCGGAAGGCTATACAGTTGAGGTATATCAGCACTGATGTGTAGACGACAGACATTCTCACCAAGCCTCTCTCTAGAATCAAGTTTGTGTACTTTCAAGATAAGCTTGGAATGATGGAGAATCCAGCCTTAATTGAGAAAGAGTCTCGATAGTGAGCCTTGTTTAATTCTCGCGGAGAGAAGTTCGAGGTGAAATCCTTGTTAATGCATTTTCCTCCGAGATCGAGGAATTTGAGGTGCAAGCCCTTGTTAATGCATTTCTTTGAGATTTAAGGTGAAAGCCCTTGTTTCCACCCTCTGAGAGAGCCATGGTGGATGTCATGTGTGTGACTCCATGACAGCATCACGTGAGAGAGTCCGTGATGATTTTTTTTGTGTACTTGTGTTTCACCCTCTGGGAGAGCCATGGTGAAAGTCACGTTGAGGTGACAACATCACGCAGGTGATGAACACTTGTACATACCATACATGGGTGTAGCCATGATGGTTGATATCACAATGAGGTGATATGCTTTCACGATGAGGTGATAAGCTCCTTTCCATACATGGGTGTAGCCATGGTGGTCAATATCACAATGAGGTGATATGTTATTTCGCACATGGATGTAGCCATGATGTTCGTCATCACGTTGAGGTGATATCCTTCTCTTTATATTTGATTGCAGGCAATGATGGCTGATGGACCTCATATTGAGATGATTCGTATTGTGCAGCTGGAAGTTCTCTCCCTAGCTGAGAGGGAGTGTTAATGATATTGCAGCTTCAGTCGTTCCTTCCAGCTCGTCCTTATTGAGGAAACATAAATTAAATGATAGCCCGCTGGCTATTTAATTTATATTCGTTGATTTTGTATTAACTTCATTTTATATTATGGCCGACATGAGAAGATACGAATTCATCTTGATAGTCAAATCTTTTATTAGAAGACATTTAATATTTGTTTATTAATTGAGGCCGATTTCTTGGAGCCGACATCATGTATCTTAGAGTCACGATTTTTGAATGGAGGCCGACATGAAGGATTTGAAGGGATGTGTCTCTCCCATTCATTTGTATATATACACATTGATTCGTCCATTGTAATCATCCAATTTTTCAGTTCGGTTATTCACATAAATTCATTGTGTGCAAGTTCGATTCATTCCATTCAAGGGCGAATATTATCAAAGGCGAATATTATCAAGGGCGAATTCTTTCAAGTGCGAACTCTTCAAGAGAGAAGTGTGAATTCTTCTAAGTGCAGATTGTGAAGTTAAGTGCAGATCAGAGATCAAGTAAGAGCAGATTATTTGATTGTTCTACAGCCATTGCTGGTACTGAACATTGGCCTTGTGTGTGGCCTCTTTGTAAAGAGACTTGTTGCCATTACTTAAATATATAAGAGATATATTTGTTGCTGGGTTTTTCTCCCTCAAGAGGAGGGTTTTCCCAGGGTATCTGTTGTGTCATTGTGTCTGATTTTGAATTATTTTTCTGTGCATATAATCTGATCCTTAAAAATTTAGCCAGTTAATACCCCAGCTACCAAATATGACCATTCACTTAACTACCAAAAGACAGCATATGAACCAAGAAAATATTAATAAGCTAGTAGGGGAGTTAAAGATAACCAGAGAAGCTTGGAATGAGAACTGAAAAATGAGACATCAAAATGATCTTTCTTACAACTCAGGCCAGAGGGTTCTTATTGGAATTTGGTGCTCAAACAACTAGTAATAATTTTGTACGTCAGAATAGAAGACATGTAAGAATTTTGAATCACTCTAAACATTTGTTCATTTTGTAGGAATGCTAGAACAACAAAAGCTTCTCAGGTATCTATCATATATTCAACTATGATGAAACTGAAAGCACACTCTCACAATTCATCTATCCTGGTCCAGCTGGAACAATACTGTGCATGGGTAATAAATCAAGAAAAAGTAATTTTGGAACCTCTAACCAACATACAGGCAGAAAAACTGCCAAAACATAGAAGGATTCAACTCATAGCAACTGATTATTAAAAAATAATCAATTAACCATCAGAGAGTGTTATGCTATGCAAGGGCAATCATCTTCAGTAATAGTTAATGTTACTTTGTGTGTATAATAGAATGTTTATGGGTTTACAGCACCGATTTTATGGGTTTATTGAGATCAAATTGAGGGTTGGTAGGGATCAGAACTATTGGTTCAATAGGAATCTGTATTTTTTATCAGGTTTTTACGGAATATAATTGCCTACATACAAAAGGTAATAGAGCTTAAGGGGAAAATCAGCTATGAGTAGTCTGTTGGATTTTAAAGTAAGGAATGTTTGGGTAGAAAACGTTTGTGCCTGGGTCTATGAATATTATATCTTTGGCACAAGTGCAGTAACAATCCTCCACTTGGAGATTTGCTTAGCCAATCCCATATCTTCTCAAGAAAATGTTCTCTTCTGTGTAACGTTTGAAACTAATGTTTCAGTAGTGCTATAGTTATGTGATTGTTCTTGGTGTCCATACCTTCTCCAGAAAATTCTATTTTCTATCTATTATTTGAAACTGAAATTTCAGTTGCCAAAGATATGTTATTGTTCCATTTCCAAGCAGTTAGATCATTCATTAACAATTTCTGGCTTTTCCGGTCCTCAATAAGAAGAGAAAAATATCTCTTCTGAGCATTCAGACAGATCAAAATTATTGCCACATCAGACTTTCTTTGCTTTATTTATATAGAACTAGGGTTTCTGTTCTAAGCTTCACAGGAGTTAGAGCAAGTTTTCAGTTGAGCTCATAACAGAATGAATCTACTTTATCAGAGGCACTGAGGCTTGGAATTCTACTGGTTAACTAATACTACTGCTGTTGGAATCTCAGCTTCAAATCCCGAGGAAAACTGATTCTATTAATCTAATATGTGTTATCAGGATAAAACCTTGTTCTTTTAAAACCAAAGATAAAAAGGCTGCATTTTTTGTCATCTCCAAAAAATTAACTACCTTGTAATAACACCATTAGGTTCATCATATGTTTAACAATACGCATTTTCCAAACCTTACACAATCAGATCAACAAAAATACAGAAGAAGAAGGAAAAATAATCTAGAAAGGAAAATTACCCAAAATCAAGTAAAATTTGCAATTACCAAATAAAATATTGCCTGTATAGATAATCTCCACGACATTCTTAAAAATCTAATAATGACTTTTATGATTCGAGTATATGTTAGAAGTACAATAACAATATAATCTGCCAAAATCGTGGAAAGCAGTCTCCACGAAATTTTTAAAAATCTAAAATTGCCTTTCATGATGTGGGTATATGTTAGAAGTGCAATTACAGATACCTGCTAGGTGTTTCATAGCCTCTGGATGTGTGAAGGGCAACAGATTGGGGTTCTAAGGCTTGTAAAGCCAATCCATGAACATAGCTCTGGTAAGCAGTGAGTGGGGGATAATCAAGACCCCAGTAATTGAGATCATTATTGGTGGTATTTCTATACCATTCCTTTACAGGAGTATGCACAGTGATTTCCATCCAATGTCTCTGAGCTTCATAGTCTCCATACTTTGGTGGTTTCCCTTCGCCTATAAAAAGAAAATAAATAAATAAATAACATTTTTTTATTAAAGTTATAAACCCACAGATCGGCCGTAGAAAATATTAAGCAACAGAAAACAGAGGTTTACCAGAGTAGGGATGTAGAGATACCAAGACGCGTACAAGAAATGCAAATGCAAGAACTGATAAAATTGCAATTTTTTTGTCGAGAAGCCATACAAGCTCGTTTTTTTTGGATGCCATCTTCAACACTCAAAATCTTCCTTTTGCAAAACACATGCATCAGTTGAAATCAAAGCCGGTTTTTGTACCGTCTATTCATAAAATCTGGGTAAAGGAAGATTGATTCAAAAACATGTTTAATTATATAATTAGCATATATACTTTCCATAATCTATATAAAGCAAGTCGAGAGATATCTTTTTAGATAGAATGTAGACAGAAATTTATCGATTCAAAAAATGTAAGAATTTTATTACAATAATACAATATAATAGAAATATAATATAATAATAATAATAATAATAATAATAATATTTTAAATTATATTAAAATAATAATAATAATTTAAATTATATTAAAAAATA
>VDFB02192931.1:0-16410 GCA_007258455.2 Sequoia sempervirens
TGATTCTCAAGATCGCTATAAAGGGCGAGAGAAGCACATATGTCCTTTACCAATGGCTTTAGCCTAAGTAAGCCCTCACGAAAAACACAACTACACTTGTTCTTTTTAAACCCTCAAAGAAATATGTGAGTTCATTTTAGAGCACCAAAAGACAAATGATACACATTTGTTCAATTGTTTAATCCATAAACAAAATCTAGTAAGTTGTAGATCCTAAGATTCTTTTTAAATCCGTTTGCAAAAAATAAAAAAAAAGAATCCTTTTTTTTTAAACCCAAATGAAAGCTAGTGTTCTATAGAAAGAAAAAGATGACAAATTCCTAAGGAAGTGTTGAACAAACACTTAAGTGTTTAAAAACACTTTGATTAGATAAGATATCATCACCATGCTCCTTCTTCCTTTGCTTTTGGCCTCCAACCTACAAAGAAGAAAAATAGTTAAATTCTGGAAAAACAAAGAAATTGAAAAGCAGAAAATAGAGGAAGAAGTAATCATAAATTAAAGCACGTGTTAAAAATTTAATTTTTCCCTTTTACTATCTTCCAACGTCGCAACTCGTGAAGGTGTCACTATTTTTTTCCTCTCAGCGTCGCTCTTACAGCACCGCTTTACCAGTTAGTGGTGCTCTGTGTCGGGACAAAGAGAACAATAGCGTCGCTCTTTTTGCCCAGTGTCATAGATTTCAAAAGCGTCGGAGTTCGAGAATTTTTCAAAACTTCTGCAGATCGGCGAGCCCAGTGCGCAGTTTAAAATTTGAAATTTCTTGGCGGGATGAGTCCAGTGGCGGATTTTATGTTCGCGCAGTGCTATATAGCAATGCTGGTGAGCCCACGGCACTAAAACAGTGATGCTGACGAGCTCGCAGTGCTAAAAATAGCAACACTGAGGAGCCCACGTCGAAATTTCCTATGTGTCAAGAAAACGCATAAATTTTGAGGAAATGTTAGAATTTATGATGTCTAGCCCTCCTTCTAGCGCCAAAATGTGAACCCCAAATCTATGTACCTGCAAAACAAAGAGATTAAACACCCTAAGTTAGATATTGCAAGTATAAACAAGGATTCCCCATGGAATCCATTTACAATTCAAACTAGGAATGAAAATATGCAAGAACACAATACAAGAGATAAACCAAAGATGAAATACTAATTTAAATAGCAAACTCTTGATCCCATGGGGGAATTGGTGCCAATTTGATGTGGAAATTTGGCCCTTTCCCAATTCCTATGATTGCAAGCTTCAATATGTAGATTTGATGATGAACTTTGATCCACTTTTGATGATGAATGATGAAGACTTCAAGCCAAATCTGCAAAAGAACCTAGCTATGAACTCAATGGTGTGAAACTTGATATATATTTGAGCATGGTAACTTTACTCAAATTGTGGATGATAAAATGAGGAGAGAAGCTCTTCATTTATACGATTTCAAGATGGATGAAAGCCCAAATTTGAGCAATGTGGGACTAACTTTCATCAAGGATATAAGTTACCACTTGTGGGGCTATGAATGGATGATAGTTGTTATTGCAAGATTTGGGGTTTGTGCCAATAAATGCCAATATTTGGGAATTCATATTTGTTGAAATGACATGTAGAGGGAAGAGAAAATGCAATAAATGCCACTTGGCTCAGGGCAAAGGACATGTAAGAGGTTTTAAATGCCTTGTTGGATGTACATGTTGAATTGGAATTTTTGAATTCAAATTGAGAGAATATTCAAAAAAGATGCCTTGTGAGGAAAATAGGGATTTGATAAATGAATTAAATCTATTTTCATGTGCAACTTGCATTATCTAGAGGATGCGACATGAGATGAGATTAAATTAATAAAGGGTTAATTAATTTAATAGGAGATTAGATGATGTGACTTATTTGACTTAGATTTATGGGTTTATTCAAATCAAATAAGAGGGGAATATGATAAGAGGCTAATTAAATAAAGATTTTGATTTATTTAATCAAAAGGGATAATTAGATTAAATCAAATAGGTTTTAATTTATTTAATTTAATGGATGGACTTTAGAATTTAATCAAATAAAATTGATTATTTAATTAAATAGGGATAATTAGATCGGATGGATTGATTTAATTAACAATGAAAGTGACTTAATTAGATAAAATGATTTATTTAATTAAGAGATGAATATTGATGAATTTAATCGGATAGGGGAATTTTATTAAAGCGGTTAGGTGAGGGATGATTGAGGGAAGAAGTGATGTTAGTAAGTCGGGATCAAATGCATGATGTCAATTGGTATATTTTATGTGTCTACAAAAGCTCTTGGGATTTTTTAAAACCATCATACCTTATGCTGCTATAGCGCAACTATAAATTTTGATTTCCTACAATTTCTTTAAAGCTACTTTTTGCCTGACTTTATTTACATTAACATGATAGTCTTTATAAGATATTTTTATTTAAATTTTCTTAACTAAAATATTTCCTACTAGCCAACATTCGTATTGCTAATAATGTTAGTGACGCAAGGAGGGAAGTCAAATTTTATATTTCCTTTACTCTAACACACCAACTCAAATATATCCAAAATAGAGGGACATGACATGTTGATACATTGGAGTGCATTTATTTTGAAGTCCATTTTGATTGGATAAGTTGCCCTAATTTGGACAAAGACCACACCCAATAGCAAAACAAAAAATAAATACAGAAACATCCAAGGAGGAATACTAAATAACGCCTATAATATTGCAAAGAGCTAGTCCCGCCATCTACAAAAATGACTTTCAAGCTCGGAGGCTATTTTTGAAAGTTTGGTGCTAAGGGAAAATAATTTTAACTTCATTATCTATTTTCCTTGGCTTGAGCGGAGGACATAGACAAGGGGTGGCTATATTTTAGAGGAGTGACACCTTGAGCGAGTGGGCAACCCACCATAGAGGTTGCACCCTCAGCATAATCCCACATGGGGAGATGGCTACAGCTTCTCCACCGTTGCTAATATGTTTTTATTTTATTTTATTTCTATTTAAGCGTTAATCTTTTGTTGCATTTATCTTGTTTTCGCATGTAACTCATTTATTTAAGAAAGCCCATTAGTAGATCGTGATTTTGTTTTACTCTCTCTTTTTTTTAAGGGGGGGTATAGGGAGACAATTTTATCAGAGCTCCATTGTAGATGGCATGAACAATGCAGTGGAGGGAGAATCACACAATTCTCAATAGGATAGCTATTATATTATGGTTGCTTACTCAGATATAACTCAGTTTCTATATCTATAATATCACACATTCAGATCTTAAGATATTGTATTTCTATTGTCCTATAGTTGTAAGGTTACATGTTTATTTGCACAAAAATGTCTATTTAATAATCTCATATTTAATTGTTTTCAATAATTAGTCTTGGTCTTACGTAAGAGTATGTAAGGTAGTCTCAAAATATTCAACATAAACCAAACTTAAGAAGTTTATAGAATGAAATAATATGCTACCATTAAGCTCATTGCATGAAAGTTATTTAAACAAATTGCATATAGCTTCTACAAAGAATCATTTTATATTTCTTTCTGAACTATAAAATAGAATGAAGATCTCTATAGCAACATGATACATAACTTTTTTTATGAAAGGTGCACATTTTTAAATTCTACATAAATTTTTTTTTTAGATCAGAATAACGAGGTGTAGTTTTAAATTTAGAATAACCCCAAGTTCTTTCATTCTAATTACAAGGAAAATACATAATTTCATAGTACAAGGAAAGTAACATTTACAACTCAGTAGTTATTCTTCATTCATCACATTCTAACAACTACTTTCAATCCTACTCTAAGTTAAGTAAGATGTACTCATTTAGAACAGTATGCAAAGTTTATTTGTGGCTACATTTCTAGGGATTACAGTAGCCATTTTTCTCAACGTATTGACCAGAAATCATTTTCATGCACATTGTTATCTATAAGTTTTTTTTTGTAAATATGCGAATAAAATACTAAGTTCTCTTCTCATACAATATACTAAAACATAACCAATAGATGACAGTCTAGGCAGAATAACAAGGTAATTCCCAAAGTATGACTACAACTTCCTATTACTTTTCAAATGATAATGTTAAAATAAGATTGTAAGTACTTACATAATAATTTCTCTTACATACAAAAAAGACTCACATTAACACAATAGTATTATGATTACAACGCAGTCACACAAACTCTTTACAATAGTCTTTCACGGCTAAGGTATTTCTTCCCACAAGGCATATTTCACCAAAAAGGAAACCCTCATATTGATGCACAAGGAACATGGTTATTTTCAAGCTGTGAGTTCTTCCAAACCCGCAACTCTTCACAAGACACAAATTTATTTCCAAATGCCAATGGGGAGCTCACTTCCCAACCTTTGATTAGAAAACCAACCACCCCCGAGTTAGGAGGCAACCAAAGGAACTAAGTATACACAAAGACCATTCCAATGAGCCATATAAACACACATGAAACATACAACAAATTTCACTCCCTCCCAAGGGGCTTATCACATAACTTAAGGATTTATTACAAATCCAATATGGGGAATGGAGGGTGGACAATGCACTCCATATGGGGACTCAAAGAGAACAACAATAATAAAACCATTATCATACTTTCATCTCTTCACATACAACCCTTCAACCATAACTCCTCTTTCACAAAAGACCCATACCACCAAAACCATTTCTACCATTTCATAATTTGCATATGGGTATTCATACCCTATTTAAGCCTCTCATGTTAAGGAGGAACTAAACACCCCCATGGAGGTTCCTACTCCATACCATCCCCAATGAGGGACGCTCTACCCAAATTTTGGGTGAGTCTATCCTTATACAACCCTTTTTCCATCACATAATACACATTCAACAACACAAGAAAACAAACGCCAAAAATATTTTGAAACAACATACAATCTCATCTATTTGAAAAATAAAGAAACAAGAGTAGAATGGTAAACTTACCTCCAATCCAAGCTTAGAGAAGAATGGGATGAGAATCTCCACAACTCCTCTTCTTCCAAGATTTTGCTTTAATCTCCCCAACCCAAAACTAAGAGCTCCCAAGAAAAATCACAACTCAAAAAAAAACAAGAATACAAAAGAGACCCCCAAAACCCTTGTTCTTAGTTTTTTTATAGAATTCAAGTTTGAATTTCATTTGAATGGGGAAGTGACACTTGCCACTCACCCATTCACCCTCTCATCACACACTCACCCATGTGTGCTAACACATGTGTGAGGACTTGGGGGACTTCCAAGACAACTTGGAGAAGTGGGAATGGAAAGGGACTAGTCCCCATCCCACTTCCCAAAACCTTATTTTCTCCAAACCTTTTTAAGGCCTCAAAAAGGGTGCCCAATCATGTAGTTGACTCAAAATTTTAAGCTGAAAAGGTACCTAACCCATAGGTACATGACTTAGGGACCTTAAATCCATAAAAACACTTTAAAAACTTAACTTTTCAACCTCCCAAAAGTGTCGTAAATATCAAATCCGATTTTGTCCACTTGGGTGGACAACTCACTATCTAGATGGATTGACATGGTAATAAAAACAAATTTACAAACATTCAAAAATAACATCAAAAATAAAATACATTACATAATGGAACTATAATCCCTCCATATGGACTATATCTCAATTTCACTGGTTAAGTTACTCAGGGTTCCCAAAGGCTACCTCCAATTTCCATTGGCCATGGAAGTGTACCCGCACACTCGATGCACACATTAATCCATCCAATAAATCATATATCAAAACATTTGAATCACCATTTTATAAACACATGCTTCCAGATCCAAATAAATAATATATCAAAACAATTGAATCATCATTTCATATAATCAAGTTTCATAATTTCACATAGCATATATATCTCATATCATAACTGGAACAAACACTAATCACATATCATATTTAATTATTTTTACCTTAATTTTTAAATTCATCAAATTGCAACATGGTTTATTCACAACACATATTTCATTTGTTCATCATTTCAAAATTCAAATTGAGCAACCACAGTAACTAGCATAAACTTAGGTCAACCATCACAGTCATCTAACTAAGCATGTAGCATCATAATCAAATCATCATAGAAACTCAAATTTATAAATACCATAATAAAATCATCATAAGAACTCAAATGTCTAAGTATCATGTCACCAAAAGTAACTCGAAGCATAATCAATAACCATGACCCAAAATAGTCTAAATACTAGGTGTATCATAGGGGTAGGCCTCACATAAAGCACCCCTTTGAACAAGTTCATCCTAAGGTCAAATCAAACATCTTGGGATCTACAAGTTCATTATCCAAATCAAATAAATCAAAATTGAAATCCTAAAGTCTAGTGTTGATCCAAAGTTCCTAAAAGTTAAACACCCATATCATTCACCCCTTTCATCTTTCATCTCATCATTGGTCCTAAATTCCTTAGAGGTCAACAAGGTCAAAACACAAGAAGAACATGGAATATAAACTCACTGCATATATCACGAGTGATCTAATTCAACCAAACTATCAAATCCTTACAAAATAAATGGATTATGAAAACTCACATTTATACAAACCATAAATGGCATCATTATTTCCTACAAACTTCAATGATACAACAAATGTGAGTATGCCCAATGTAAATTTTGGAACACCTTTCCCTATAATAGATTTAAATCAAATTTGAAACTTAAAAATATATCAACCAAACAATCAGTACATGAGTCTTCAACAAAACAACATTATCCCATCCAATCCATACATGCCAAATGTGAATATACCAAGTGAAAACTTATCAAACGTGGACATATCAAATATACACTTGGTGAACTATGGGATAGATGTGTTTTCAACTCAAACCAATGTTGTTAAAAATCCAAGTAATATATTGACAACTCCATGTATTGATCCAAGTCAAGGTAACACCATGCAAAATCAAGGTTACCTAAATGAAAGCAATATGTTTTCTAATCAAAACAATGCTCAATGCCAACCTACAATGCAAAATTTGAACATCATCCCAAATCAGAACATTGTCAAAAATCAATTTGTGCATGATCTAATATAAATACCACAAGTGTATAGTCCAAATATGCTTGACCAACAACCAAATCAACTATATCAAGGGTGTCAAGATCAAAATCAAGAAATTTTTTTACGAAATCAAATTGCTATACTTGGAAAATTTGTTGATTCATATCACCAAGATACATCACCACCCCAAGATCTACACACACCCCCATTGGTTAAGCCATGTCATCAAAAAATTGAGTTGTGTCCACAACCACATCAAGAACAATATCTCCAATGTCAAGAGGTTGGATATCAAGATCAAAAAAATCAACAACAAACCCAATCACCACATCTCAAAGATCAATCACCACATATGGAAACATGACATGGTGTATATGCGTGGATTTAGGTCCAATCTAAGGTGTGATGTGTTCTTCTTTCATTCCTCTCCACTACAAAAATGTTTTGTTGTTGATCTAATTTGATTGTGCGTTTGAGGTGCATACTGACCTTGAAAGATTTTTTAAGGTTGCGAATGGTATGAAGGAAAGGTGAATTGTTGGAGAAGAGTATGTAGATGCAAGGATGTGTTGATTTGTGAATTTAATAAGATACATAGATCTGAAGTGTGAGCTTGATGCCTATTACTCCAATGAAGTGATCTGAAGGGTCTACATTTGTAGAGTACCTAAATTTTTTGATAGTAGTGAATTAGAGGTTACTGGTGGTGTAAAGTTGTAGTGGTGGATAAATTTTGTTTCTCTAAGATGGATTTCTCATTATAACAATCTTCTTTCATTTTCTTTCTAATTTAGAAGTGAGTCATTATTAGTGAGCCCTTCTTTCTTTTGGGTGCAATGAGCCCTCTAGAAGTGATCCTATAGTATTTGATTTTGCAATTACTTTATGGTGTGAGCTAATCCTCACTATGGTTTTTTCCTTCTTGAGGTTTCCACATAAATCTAGTGTTCTCATGTGTATGGATGTGTTTGCATTACTATTTCTCATGTTTATATTCTTCTAATGCATGCTAAGAGTTGAAAGGCTAATAAGGGTTAAAGGATTAATGTAGATTTAAATGTTAATGAGGGTTTTTATATTTTAATGTACAATTGATTCACCCCCCTTCTTAGTTATCTTGTGCATTCACAAATTGGTATCAAAGAAAGGTTCCTTTGAATAAAGCTTAATCGCTTGAGGTAGATCATATGGTGCACAAGAAAGAGGATCCTCTATTTGATGGATCTGATTATTCATTTTTGAAGATCAAGATGGAAGGTTTCCTTGTTTCCCTAAGGTATGGAGTCTGGAATTCAATTGAAGATGGATATATAGTGCATAAAAATGGATCGTCAACTAATGATAAAATCAAGGCTTATAAAAAACAATGGAAAAGAAATGTATGCTCTCTTGAGTGGTCTTTCTAATTCAGAACTTGTGAAGGTTATGAGCTATAAATCTACTAAAGAAATCTAGAAGAAACTGGAAAGTGTCTATGAAGTAGATTATAAGGTCAGGCAAGCAAAGATGCAAAAATTGAAGACTACATGTTTGAAACTCTAAGGATGATAGCATATGAAGATATTATAGGCAACATGCATAGAGTGGATGAAATTTTCAATTCCATCAAAGACCTTGGTGGAAAACATGAATAAGATGAGGTAGTAAACAAGGTATTAAGAACTCTTCCTAAATATTATATTCATATGGTTTCTACTATTGAAGAAGCTCAGAAGTTAGATCATTATTCTAGAGACCGGTTATTTGGTTCTCTAACTACTCTTGAATTGAGAGAGTTTGGTCCAAGTGATTCATTAAAAGAGACCACATTTTAAGTTGGAAAACTAGAGAAGAATGAGGAATCTGATCCAAATGAGTTTGATGAGCTAGAAGAAAAATTTGTGAGATTAAAAAAGTGCATAGGAAAATATAGAGGTAAGTTACCTTTCAAATGTTTCAATTCTAGAAGGATGGGTCATTATGCTTCAATATGTTTAGTCAAAGCTTCAAACGATAGATTTAAGAAGAATAAAGGTAAATCAATTAAGAGAAGTTATTATGTTAATGAATATGCTAGTATATCTGATTATTAATCTAATTACCGAGATGATGAAAATGATGAATGCTTGTTCATGGCCCTAAATGTTGAAACTAATTCTAATAATTCTAAGAGATGTATGAAGGATGTTGCTTTGGAAGCAAGTTATAATGGAACTATGGTGACTACCTTTCATGCTAGAGAGGACAAAATCTATTGGATTATTCACATTGTCCATGCTCAAATCACATGATAGGTGATAAGAGTATTTTTTAAAATTTGATAATTTTGAAGGTGGTCTTGTTATGTTTGGTGGTGATACATCTACTAAGATATGTGGAAAAGGTTCATTTAGTTTTAATGGAAATAATAATACAAATGATGTTCTTTATGTTAAGGTTCTCCAACATAATCTTCTAAGTGTAGGAAAAATGTGTAGTAAAGGATATAATCTTGCATTTTAGGATGGTGGTTGTGAGATCAAGAAAGGCCTTGGTCAAACCCTAGTTTGGTAATTAAACCTTGGTAATGAAATAATGATAAAATGAAGGAATTGATGAATGAACAAAGCTTGTGACACCTCACAAAACCCTTTAATGGTTTCCCTTAGAAGACTAAATTCTAACACATCTTTTCAAGGATTAGATATTTCATGAAATGATTTGATTGGATGCTTGAATGCTTGCTTGAAACTTGAAACCCACATCACAATGTTATATCAAAATAATGCATAAACACACATAAATCTTGACATCATGATAGGATCTTGAATTTAGAAATAAATGACTAATAAATTTGTTCTCTAATGCTCTTGAAAATAATATTTTCTAATGTGAAAGTTTCCTTAATGCTAGATTATTTGAATTGATAAAAAGACCTTGTATTTATAGGATTTTCCTCAATTACCTAAAAATTAAACATTACAAGCCAAACTTTGAAATTATAATTTATATTATTAAAATTCCACCAAAAACATATTAGAAAATGGGTTCAGAGACTTAACAGGGATCCATTTTACCTTGGGTGAATTGGTCTTAGGCCCTAAACCTAGGAAACACATTTTCCAAGATGTGTAATTAAGCTTAGGCATTGATTAAATGTGGGTTTCCCTTTCAAAAAATGAAATTAATTAGGCTTGTGAATGTATAATTGGGACAATCAAAGGCCTAATTATGTCCAAATGATTAAGGGGATGCAAATATAGTGTGAAAATATAAAAGGAGTACATTTTTTGACACTAAATTATTCAAGTACGGGTTAGGGATAATATTATCGGGCTAGGATTAAGGTTAGGGTGTGATTTAATCTTACAATTAGGTTTAGGGTTATGATGTTAGGCTTCAAAAAATATCTAAATTTAAGATTAATTCATAGTTAGCTATAATGGAAAAGAGAAAAAAATAATGATAATTAATTCTTGTGGGTGGAGCATCTTCTAGTTTTGGGTGAGGAGGTAACCTTTTACTTTTTTATACTAGATATTAAAGATGAGGCACTACATGAAAATAGAGAGCAGGTAGAGGTGGTAGTAAGCTTCTTGAAGAAAATGTCGCATATTGAGCTAGTCTAGGGCTTTGAACGGGTCATAAATTTTATTAATTATGTACAAGAAATTGGTAATGTATAGTCTTGCTTCTTCTGAAAGCTCTACATTCTGTCAATTTTGTACATAAGTGTACAATGTTTTTCCATAGATTGTAATTTTAGTCAGTAGTAGGATTTTGAAGTCACTTTTGGGCTATTAGGAGTTTTGATTCTAAAATTTTCAAAGTTAATTTTAAATCTAGATGGATATTTGGGTACCAAGCATTTTGAATTGTTGCTTCATGCTACATTTTAGGGGGTAGTTCACAAATGTATTTCTAATTTTTCCACTGATTAGCCTTACCTGTAATTAATCT
The DNA here is from genome assembly GCA_007258455.2 of Sequoia sempervirens. Lineage (NCBI taxonomy): Eukaryota > Viridiplantae > Streptophyta > Pinopsida > Cupressales > Cupressaceae > Sequoia > Sequoia sempervirens. The sequence continues at coordinate 10,945 of VDFB02192931.1, forward strand.
TATTTTGAATTTCAAGTCAAACTTTTAGTCCAATGCGAAGAACATTGTCTCCTAGCTCATATGTTCTAAACTCATAAGAATGTATTTCAGCTATAAGATTAATATAAATAGTTTATGCCTTTGGCTTTTATCAAAAAAAAATCTTGTAGGAAAATAATCAACTATAAATTAAACTTAAATTTAGAGATTTCCCTAAATCCTAACCCTAAAAGTAACCCTAATTTTGGTCCATGGTTGTCATTGCACCAAAAAGTCAATCTATTAATACCTGATACAATCGTTGAAAACATGGATTACACAAGAGGTGGTTAGTCCCTTGTCACGAATCTCGAGGGGAGCATTGACCATTTTCCAATAATCTCCAACTCAACATTATCTGAGGGGATTTGAACCCATGAACCAACACTTTGATACCATTTGTTTTCCCATGGTTGTCATTGCACTAAAATTTTGACCTATTAATGCCCAATACAATTGCTAGAGACATGGATCACATGGGAGGTAATTAGTTTTTTGTCATGAATCCTAAGGGGACTGTTGAACATCTTCCAACACCTAATTCCAAACCTAATCCCAAACAAAAAACAAAACCTAAACCTACCCCTAACCATAACCTTAACCCTAAGCTTACTCATAACCCTAAGCCTTACACTAATCCTAACCCCAACCATAACACAAATCTAAAAAGAATCCCTAATCATATCTCCAACTCTATAAATTAATCTTGAATCTAATCCTAAACCATAAACCATAATTATAACCCTCACCTTATACTAACCCTAACAATAAACCATAATTGTAACACTAACCTCACACTCTTATTATTCAATTCAAATATTTATCTTTCATTAATCACCTACATTAATCATCATCATAACACTAAGTATAATCATATGCCTACCCCTACCCCTAACCCTTACACTAACCCTAAACCTAATAATAAAATAATAATATAATATTTACTATATAATCATTATAAGATAAGTTTAACAATATTATAATAGTAGTAGTAATATATATATATATATATATATATATGATAAAAAAGTACCAATATTAACAAGTGATGCAACACATCAACTTCTTGCAGGTTTTTTTCGAGCAGGTTGGTTTAGAAAATAAAGCGTATTAAAAAGTGGGAGTGAGGAAAGTTTTCTTTAACGAATTATGCATGTCCAGTAATAGTGCGGCATGTGATTTTAATTTTCCTTGAATTTAATAACTAGAACAAAATTATTAAACTTTTGTTAAGGTTAAGATAGCTATATGTTGAGTTTGGAATGTAACTTGAAACTTGAATGTTAAATCATTATCCACCAAAGTTCATTTCAGAAGTAAATTAATTCAAAGACATAAAAGAGATATAAAGCAAAAAGCACATAAAATAATTGCCTTAGCTAAGATTCTATATTGTTGAATTCTTGCACTAGAAAACCATGATAGTTGGGGTAGGCAAAAAGCTCATTTACAACACTAAAATTTAGGTTGCGAAGATTAATCTAACGGTGAAGGTTGAGACATAATTCTCTCTACTCTTGAGGAGGCAGAGAGTATGATAGATTAGCTCTCTGATTGAATAGAGCTCCACATAGCTTGGGCTATGTAAATTCTCATCAAGAGCCTTGAATTTGCTGCAAGGTATGCTCTGTTGTAGCTTAGTTTAACTAGTTACAATTGAAACTTGGCTTATGCTATAGATACTTAAAATGCACAGATGGTGATCTGATGTCACAAACAAGATTTAAGATGTGATATGCTAAGGTTCGTTTAAAATAATCCCATGTTACAATCTGACCTTGAGTGCATATAATACATTAACAATAGGAGATACTCCTTATTTAATTTGAATAACATAGAAATTAGCCCAAAATACATGCAAGCGATACCAGAAGGCAAAAAACCCAGACTTGCTAAAAAGAACATTCATTTTGAGCATGCCTGTAAAACATGCTCACCAAATAGCATGCCTCTGAAACATGCTTGAGGTAGCTAAGTAGATCAATTTCACCCCAATGTTGCGTCAAAGGAGATACTTTCATTTATTCTTGTGTAGGCATCTTCTCCTCCTACAAGTTTTCGTGGTTTATCCTAGATGTTCACCTGAGTTGATTCACGATCCATATACAGAATCGGGAAAAGCATTGAGATAAAATAAGTCAGCAATAGTCATGCCAGTGCATTTCAGTTTTCTGGTTATTTCAATAAAATTATAGTTAATTAATTCTGTTAGATTTGGGTAATTGAATATTCTTGAGCGTCTTTATAAGTATTTTGTATGCTCCAAATTTACTTTTGAAGCTAAACATGTATTTACTACTTTTATTCTGACACAGCTTACGGAAGAAATGCGATCGAAGTAGAGATTTCATTTCTATGTCATCGAAATTATAAAATGTAAGTATTAGTACACAACACAATAATTGAACTTAGAATACCCCTCGGTTATTAGATCAACAATCCTTTTTTAAGGGAAAATTGGGAACTTTACAACAATGTTGTTTTCGAAATGCCTTTTGTCATAACCCCTCAATACCTTGATAATTATTTTGCATGACCCCTAGCCCCGATGTAATTTGGACTAGGGGTGGAACTTTAGACTCCAATGTGCGGATATATGTATTAGTGTGTGTGTGTGTGTGTGTGAGTTAATGTGAACCTTGATGCTACTGTTATTAAATGTGATTGTCAATCTTATTATGTTGTTTAAAGTTAAATCATGAAATGTTTGGATTAATGTGGACTAATGTTTTGGCTATTGTATTTGTGTGAGGATTGTCATTGGATGCAGGTACTAGGGGTGCAAAGTGAGGTGGATTATGTGGTTCCATTGGTTGAGAGAAAGATAAATGGTATGTCATTCCAGAGTTAGACCTTTCCTATGGTTTTCGTCACCCTGAGATTCAGTCTACTTAGGATTTAGATATATATATTATTGCTATAGTTATTTGTTCCAGCTAAGTAAAGCCAATAGGTTCACTTAAAATATTTCAACTATTTGACATTGCTTAAGTGGTGAATTTATTAAAAAGTCTATGAATAAAAGATAAAATTAAAAATAAATAAATTCATAAAAGTATAATAAAATAAATAAGGTTAAATAAGAAAATACTAAATTATATAAGGAATAGCTACCAATATTAAAGTGAAATCAAATTAAGGCAAAGAAATAATAATAGTTTCCTTTCACCTATGATATAAAATAAAGGCTAAAGACTCCCATCGAATAAATAAGAATGAAAGAGAAGAAATAAGTTTTCATCGAACAAATGAGGAAATAAAGGAAGACGCAGGAAAAAATAAAATGAGATGCTTTCACGGGAGAGGAAGGGCGGCATAGAATAGTAGAGTAGGGAGGCTATCAGAAACCTCGACCAAGGAAAGGAAGAAGCGTAGCTGGGTGAGGAAGCAAAGGAAAAAAAGACATCAGAACATTTTTTTTTAAGCCTGGCAACCCTGCAGTTGAAAATGGCGGGATGAAGCTTGAAAGTCACGCCATGGAACCACGCCCATCCCGTCTTTAAAAACATCTGGCAACATTTCAGTTTTGCAAGGAGAAAATCAGGGAAAAAGAAGGAAGAGGTGTGCATCAGAAGTGTGTGTTGGTGGCGACTAGGGTTTGAGTATTGTTAATTCAAGGCATCTTATTCTCAGGTGCAAGTTTTCTTTTCTTATTTCTAGTTATTATTTTCTGTTGAAAGTTGAAACCCTTATGAAATTTCCTTTTTGTATGGTTACTCTGTCATTTTGAGAAATTTTGAGGAAACATTTGTTGTCACACACACAAGGCTTGCATTTTACTTAGAATGGTAGAGGACTTTCTTACTCTGTTAGCTAACTGGATATATATTATTATATATATATATATATATATATATATATATATATATTTAATCAACTTCCTTGAGCCATTCAATCACATCCACTCTATGGAATTGCTTTTCCAATCATTTACAGACATTATTCTGGGCATAGGCTCTTGTTGAATGTGAAGTGTAGAAATAATATGATGTTCAAAAGAGTTAAAGGTGTTCCTTTAAATATGATTTGTAAGAAAGCATAAATAGGGTAAAAGAGTTGGTGAACTACTTTCCAAGCCTATCAAAGACTCTATATTGGGCAGCCCCTACATCAATATAGCCACCTCATACTACCATTAGAATCTTGTTACTTTGTAGTGCATACATACTACCATTATAATCCGGTTACATTGCTGCCTTTACAATCTTGCTACTGCATATTGATGAAACCTACTTTGTTGTGCATGTGTATTGTTGTGACAAGTCTTGCTACTCATACATGCTGCTAATACATCTTAATGTCACCTATACTTGGCTGTATAAACCTACTGTTGTGTCAAAATTGTTGTTACCTACAAACGGTTGATACATCTTGTTGCCACATACATTTGGCAGTACATATTTATTGTTGGGACAAAATTTTGGCTGTTGTTGTCACTTGCTGATACAAACTAAGGTTGGGTTGCTGCTGCATATCAAGGCTATAAACATAATATGTTGCATATACATTACAATGGGGCATAACTGGAAAAACATGTGTTTTGTTATAGACAAGTATTAGCTGGAAATGTGTAGTGATCAGCTCTTATAGTTTCCAATTTGTGTAGTAAAAAAGTCAAAAGGAAACTGAGAAATTTGGAATGGACAATATATTCTATCTTTGGCACTCAAAGATTAGCCAGTAACAAGCAGTTAGGTACACTATCCAGATAACAACTTGAAGTTGTCTATGATTCATTTTAAGGCTGTATAGTAACATGATTTATTTCTAAACTTTTCTTAAATTAGGTCCATCAGAAGCTAGCAATCTCCTTGAGAATAAATATATATGTGTATAAATATTCCACATATATCTCCACAAACAACTCGGTAAACCTCTCTTGAATAGTGTTTTTCATTAAACTTTAATGGTCTGATTTTTTTCTTTCAAACATTAGGGGAATTAGTTTGTACGAATAAATGGTTAATATGCTTGATTCTGGCCTTAGGAAAATCTGCTCATTACCATCTGCTTGGTAGGCTGAAAAGACATCCATCCATCCACCTCTTAATATATGTTATGATCGGTTGATTGATAGGGCATTCTTACTAAACTCATCGGTGGCATTATGATGAGTGTAGCCCTTATGAGCCCATGCATTAGGAACATTCCTAAAGGATGGAATGAATTAGAACTTCTTCACAAAAGGACGAAGAGTGAGTTTTCTAAACATGGCTGCAATTTGGATGAAATCTACTAAGTTTGGGTTGGGAACCTACTTCCAGTCCAATGCTAAGCCTGAGCTAAGGTTTAGTACTTGCTCGAGATGGACAGTAGTCTAGGAGAAGTACTAGGCTCAAGATGGATAAAAGACTAGGGGCAGTACAATGCTTGAGATGGACCATAGTCTAGGAGCAGTACTATGCTCGAGATGGATGGTGGTCTAGGGGTGACACTAAGCTTGAGATG
>VDFB02192932.1:0-32677 GCA_007258455.2 Sequoia sempervirens
AACACACATGAGGTGAGACAACAACTAGTAGAGTTCGAGAAGTATAAAATAGTGACACGTTACAAAAGATGGTAATCAAGCAAAAAAGTTATTCAAAATATTTTAGTGTATCAGTTTATGTCTATGTTTCGTGACAATATAGTGTATAATTATGCAAGGCATACCCATAGAGCTCGATGGTTGGACACACAATTCAAGTTATGCAAGGACACCTTTCTAGTTGGCAGCATAGTTTCAGTGGTTAACTTTGTAGAGAACTACACTCTACAACCATAGCGTGAGGTGCAGTCACAATATTACAACTCCACACATGTTTTGATATTTGTGCACATAACATTCATTCATGCAACTGATAGTACAAAAGACCAAAGGAAGGTATTGAGGGAGTATCACTTTTATATTAGTGATGATCGAACACATTTTTTAGAGTTTGTGCAAGGTTGTTTTAGTTGTTCTACGTGGATTTGGCTCAGAGGGGCATATCATACGATCGACATATAATATGGCTAGATAACTGTGCAACATAGTTCAAGAACTCACGATGTTCTACGAAGGAGTACGTAGCTGTCATTATAGGTGTTCAACATATGTGGAACTTTTGTGAGGCGGGCATGGAAAGGGGGAGCATGATGGTGTAGGAGCATGTGTCAAAAAAGTATTAGCATGAGAAGAGTTAAAGTGTAAAGACAATGCAAAGTTGACATATGCAAAATCAATTGTCGAGTGGTGTAATGCTTTGATGGGTCTAGGTAATGAAGGTATGTCTTCAGTTTGTAGATTTTTTTGGTTGATGAATGACGCTAACATTGCACCATATGAAGATTGTTGTACACCAATAGGATTGAGTGAGCTACACTCTTTCTTTAGCTCAAATGCGGGTTCATGGAGTATCAATATGTGGAAAATGGCATGCTTTTTGTTCTTCATGTACAATGCAAGCCTGGGATGATTGAGAGTCAGAGGAGTGGGTTGAGAAATGGTTGTTAAGTTATCTTAGCCCACTTCACATGTATTGCCCTCCAACAACATTGGAACCAACACAGATGGATTCATCAGTTGAATTTGACCACATATCAGATCTATTTTAGCCAGGTAATATATCTATTTGCATAGTTTTTGAAATTTCTATTGTTATCTTACTTTGTAGTGTATTTGTAATGTTGACTAATTTCATACAATTTTCTACACATATCAATATAGGGCATGTTTATGCAATTATTGCAAGATGAAGACAATGAAGAGGGAAAAATTATTACTTGTGTTGTTGTGTTGAGGCCAAAAAGAAATTGGAGGCCCTAGTTATAAATGGAGAAAATATTGAATACCCTATAGGCTCAGTTGTTGTTACTAGAATGTTGCTTAGAAGGTACCCACATAAGAGTGTTAAATTTTGGCTATTTCAAGACTTTGACAAGCATCAAAAGATTCTTCATTACTCAAATGTTGTAGTGACATCCAATGTTCTTTTGACCAAATATGGGGGTAGAACTTTGAACAAGACCCTATGGAAGGTGTGTGAGTCTGACCATGAATCAATAATTGACACAATAAAGAGTAGAGTAGACCTAGATGGTTCATTGGATTAATTTGTAAGTATGCACATTGGTTCTTATTAATTTGTACCTGTATGCACATTGATTTGTATGATGTCAATGGTATGATGCCAATGCTATCATTTAATGTTTATATCATGTATGTAGGTGATTGATGAAGTTATGAGACTTACAAATGTGGAACATTTTATGTTTAGAACTGTGGAAAAGGATACAAAGTTCAATGGTATTTTATTTTTTCTCAAAAATATGCAAAAAAAATGTAGGATATTCTCTATAGATTAGTAAACTAAGTGGAAGATTAAATTGTGTTGTTTTTATAATAGGTTACAAGTTTCAAAAAGGTTGGAAAGTAATAGTTTGGTTACGTTCTATTCATGTTCTATTCATGATAGGCTGTTGTGGGCAATATGTATCTCAGAACTCCCAATGAAGATGTATGGCCAGGAGTGACTAAGTTGAGAGATTGGCATGCCTATCCTCAATAGAAGCATCAAGATTTAAGCCTTGTTGTTCTCAAATTGGAACCAAATGGTGTGAATTTGTTGTCTGTAAGTTCCATCTATTTTCATTTTATTTCCATTTTGGATGTGATGAGACAATAAATCATCTCATCTATTAGCTAAATAAAAGTATGTATTTTGCTTAATTATGAATTTTATCAAGACTGACCATGATGAGGAAAGTGAGAGATTTTTAGTTGGAACAATCAAAATTTCATCATATCTTAAAAATTATGATATGGGTTCTTGAGAATTTTTAATAAAAAATAAGAAAAAGTTAGATGAAAAAACCCATTAAATTTCACGAGTACCCAATTTGTGGTTTGAGAGAAAACTTTAATAGTGCATGCACTAAAATTTGTTCATTTGTTTGCTTCCATGCTCCAAAACTTGTTTATGCATTTTGGTGCATCTTTCGGTGATGCTTCGTAACTAAGTGGGATCTAAATGAAGGATAAGTATGATAGAATTTATGAAAAGGTTGAGCAGTTTGAGTTTCTTTTGAGCAAGTTGAGAGAATATAGGGGCAATTGCAAATATCTAGGGAGCTATTCGACCTAGTTTATGGGCAACTGAGAGCATATAGGAGCAAATTTAAGAGTTTTAATGATAGAAGAGATCAAGGGAACATTTCTTTAGCACTCTAACAACCTTTTGGAATAGTTTAAAGGGATGAAAAACAAAAATTATTATTTTGGACGACCAAAGGAGATTGACTTAACAAAATAGAGTAAAGATTTATTCTTTTCTCCTCAACACATGTTCCTATCTTCTAGCAAGTTGTTGCACAACTATAAAGTTCATTTTTTAGACTTTTGTTTTAGGGAAGAGTTTTATAAAATAATAGAGTTCAATTTTTTTAGCAATAAAAGTGTAGTTATTTGTAATTTTCATTTCATGGTTTATTTTCTAGCAATCTTTCCATTCTCTATTATTTGCATTTCTAGAATTTCCCTTTGAATGTTTCTTAAGATAGATTAGATTTTAACATTTTCATTTACAAACTCTTAAATTAGATTTGATTCCAACAATTTCTTTCATGCATTGCATTTCAATTATGTTTGTAGAAAAAGATGACATGTAAATGATTTCTTCTCCCTCTTGCATATCGCCATGGACATCGCTCTGGTTTGACATTTTTAATTAAATGATAAAGAATGCAGCGACACTTATCATTTTTAGTGTCATTGCCGGGGATAGGTGTTATTAGGAAATTGTTGTTGATTTGGTGACAACAGGTCAAAATGAAAATTAGTTTGGAATTTTTTTTTTAGGTTTATTATTTTAGAAATTCCCCCCCAAAACAACATATCCAAAGGAAGAGGTTCTTGCATGCAAAAATGACAACTCTTGTGCAATATCCTCAACTAGAGAACCATGACTTCAATCCCCAACAAGAAAAAGATTATTGTTTGGACATCTTCAAAGTCCAAGGAAGACTGTCTGATCAGATATTTGAAGGATAAGGAACTGCATCTAGTCACGCATGCAACAAAATGTGATGAATGATTGCAAGATCTTTCCAATCAACTCATGCATCTACTGGAATTAGAAATTATGGAGAAGGTTTCCATTTCAAAGGAAAGAGGAGCATCAGAGTTCAAATATTTATCCATCTTCTTCTCATAGTTTTCCTCTTCTTTCAAAAAGTTGAATGCATGGATCCATTTTTTGAGAAAATGATGTTATTTTCCACAACCAGTTAATAGTTTTATGTAACATATCTCTACATCAATAAGTAGAGCAGGATAGAGTAGGTTTCTTTTCTATAAATTAGTGCTTTACACATGCTATGTCTTCTTCTCTAAAACTCAAAAACATGCATTTCTCTATAGAAGTTACTACTTCGAAGAGCTTTTGCAAATTTATTTTGGAATTTGAAGACATTCTGGATTTCTCATAATCGACTATGAAGAAAAGACAACAAGCTCTAGATAGCTCCAGAGTAACTCAGAATATCTTCAGAAACATCTCTAGTGCACATCTTAGAAAATCTCCAGAGCAATTGCAATAAAAGTGAAGAGATTGTCTCTAGAAGTTCACTATGAGTTGTAGGAGGACCTGCAAAATTTTAGGTGTGGGGGAGATGATGAGACAATAAATCGTCTCATCTATTAACTAAATAAAAACATCTATTTTTCTTAATTATGAAGTTTATCAAGATCGAGCATGATGAGGAAAGTGAGGGATTTTCAGTTGGAGTAGTTGAGATTTCATCATATCTTAAAAATTACGATCTAGGTTTTTGAGATTTTTGATAGAAATTAGGAAACAGTTAGATGAAAAAACCCATTAAATTTCACGAGTACCCAATTTGTAGTTTGAGAGAAAACTTCACAAGTCCATGCACCAATTTTTTTTCATTTATTTGCTTCCATGCTCTAGAACTTGTTCATGCATTTCGGTGCATCTTTCGGTGATGCTCCAGAACTAAGTGAGATCTAAGTAAAGGATAAGTATGATAGCATTTATGAAGAGGTTGAACAGTTTGAGCTTCTTTTGAGCAAGTTGAGAGAATATAGGGGCAGTTACAAGTATCTAGGGAGTTGTTTGACCCAGTTTATGGGTAATTGAGAGAATATAAGAGTAGATTTAAGAGTTTTAATGATAGAAGAGGTTAAGGGAAGGTTTCTTCAACACTCTAACAACCTTTTGGAATAGTTTAAAGGGTTGAAAAACATGGATTATTATTTTGGATGACCAAAGGAGATTGACTTGGAAAAATGGAGTAAAGACTTATCCTTTCCTCTTCAACACATGTTCCTATCTTCTAGCAAGCTGTTACACAACTCTAAGACTCATCTTTCAGACCTTTATTTTAGGGAATAGTTTTATAAAATAATAGAGTTTAGTTTTTTTAGCAGCAGAAGTGTAGTTGTTTATAGTTTTCATTTCATAGTTTATTTTCTAGCAATCTTTCCATTCTTTGTTATTTACATTTCTAGAATTTCCCTTTGAATGCTTCTTAAGATAGATTTGATTCCAACATTTTCATTTATAAGCTTTTAGATTAGATTTTATTCCAACAATTTCTTTCATACATTGCCTTTCAATTCTGTTTGTAGAAAAAGAATGTCATGCAAATGATTTCTTCTCCCTCTTGCATATCGCCATGGACAACGCTTTGGTTTGACATTTTTAATTAAATGATGAGTACTGTAGCAACCCTTCTCAGGATGCTCCTTCTTTTTCTTCTTTTACTTTTCCTATTTGTAAGTAAACTACTAAAAATTGATTGGTGTCTCCTTACAGAAAATGCTGATTTATGAGCCATACAAGAGAATCTCAGCCAAAAAAGCAATGCAACATCCTTATTTTGATGATCTTGACAAATATCAATTATGATTTTAAGCCATTATAAAAGTGCGATTGAAGCTTAGCAAGGGAATTTTAAGTTATTCATTTGAAGTTAACCTCATCATGATCACCTATGATGTAGACATTATAAGAGCATCTCGAATTTTAAGTTATTATATTCATGAGAGGCTGTTGTGTGCAATAGGTATCTTGGAACTCCCAATGAAGATGTATGGCCAAGAGTGACTAAGTTGAGAGACTGACATGCCTATCCTCAATGAAAACATCAAAATTTAAGCCCTGTTGTTCCTTAATTGGAACCAAATGGTGTGGATTTGTTGTCTATAAGTGTCTTCCATCTATTTTCATTTCATTTCCATTTTGGATGCTCTTTCTTTTTCTTATTTTACTTTGCCTATTTGTAAGTAAACTACTAAAAATTGATTGGTGTCTCCTTGCAAAAAATGTTGATTTATGAGCCATCCAAGAGAATCTCAACCAAAAAAGCAATGCACCATACTTATTTTGATGATCTTGACAAATCTCAATTCTAAATTTAAGCCATTATAAAATAGTGTGTGAAACTTAGCGAGGGAATTTCAAGTTATTCATTTGAAGTTAACCTCATAATAAACACCTATTATGTAGACATTATAAAAGCATCTCGAATGTATGAGTGACATTATAAAATATCTGTGAGAATGGAGTACCTAAGACATCTTTGAATCATATTTTTGGTTATTATGAGAGAATTTTATAAGCCGAGTTTGTGTACATGAAAATGTGGCACATTGATTCAATATTTGATTTAAGTCGGGTGTTGGAATTCATATAGTTTGATTTTTTTATCATGATGTTGTATTACCACTTGATAGTTTTGAGAAAGCATTGTGCCTATAGGTACAAGCACTTGAGTTTCAGAATGGTGTATGAAACATATTAGACAATTGTAGTACAAACACACGAATTATGACTGCCAAATAAATCTTATCTTATTGTAAACATCATATTATTAATATAGTGAGTGTAATAACCATTGATGGTTACCAATCATTATTTTTCTTCTTTTATTCTCTCCCTATTATAACTAGCACCAATTGACTAACTTATTGTAAAAACTTCATTTATTAAAATAAATCAACCTAATGATTATATATCAATATGAATATAGCATACCATCTATTCACATAAACATTTGTATTGATATTTACTTAAATTTTGAAATTTATTGCTGCCCTCAAACATTTGTAATTCATGCAATGTAATCCCTTAACAGTCCAAATTGCAAAAGGGTAGCAATCTTTGACAGACTGTTACCTAAAGAATGTGTTAGTTATGAGAATTCTGTTGAGGCATCAGGATCACGTAGGAAACCTGTACAATAACCTCCCCCAGTTTTTATTATTTCAGAGTCATTTTTTCATGGTATCCAATTTTGACTTGATGGAAAAAGTGTCAATTGCAAGCAGTGTAAAGTTGCAAAGTGGTGCAACTTTCATTTTGCAACTTGTGTGACCAAACGGACTATTCCAATGCACCCGGATGGGTACGTTTATGGTAGGCATGGTCCTCTTTCACACCCAAACATGTCGAATCACTATGAGCTACGTTCAACCAACTCTATCGTTTAATGGTCTAAAGTGCAAAATGACTACAATATTTGAAGCGCTATTACTCAAAAACCATGATGCTTACGAACTCTCTGTTTGAGCCTACAGGATCGCGTTGGGCCCCTCTACAATAACCTCTCTCATTTTTTATTATCTCATAGTTGTTTTCCCGTGGTGTCCAATTTTGACTTGATGGAAAAAGTGTCAAATGCAAGTAGTGTAAAGTTGCAAAGTGGTGCAACTTTCATTCTGCAACTCATGTGACCAAATGGACTATTCCAATGCATCTGTATGGGTACATTTACGCTATTCATGGTCCTCTTTCACATCCAAACATGCCAAATCACTTTGAGCTACGTTCAACCGGCTCGATCCCTTAAGGGTCCAAAGTGCAAAAGGGAAACAATCTTTGACGGACTACTACTCAGAAATCGTGACAGTTACAAACTCTTTATATGAGCCTATGAGATCGCATTGGGTCCCTGTACTATAACCTCTCTTAGTTTTTTTTATCTTAGATTCATCCTGTGGTGTCTAGTTTTCACTTGATGGAAAAAGTGTCAAATGCAAGTAGTGTAAAGTTGCAAAGTGGTGCAACTTTTGTTCTGCAACTCATGTGACCAAATGAACTATTCCAATGCATTTGAATGGATACATTTATGCTATACATTCCTCTTTCACACCCAAACATGTCGAATCACTCCGAGCTACATTCAACAGACTCGATCCCTTAAGGGTCCAAAGTGTAAAATGACTGCAATATTTGACAAGCTATTACTTAGAAACTGTGATGCTTATGAAATCTCTGTCTGAGCCTATGAGATTGTGTTGGGCCCCTCTACAATAACCTCTCTCCATTTTTGTTGTCTCAGAGTCATTTTCTCGTGGTGTCTAGTTTTCACTTGATAGAAAAAAATGTCAAATGCAAGTAGTGTAAAGTTGCAAAGTGGTGCAACTTTCGTTCTGCAACTTGTGTGACCAAGAGAACTATTCCAACACATCTGGATGGGTACGTTTATGCTAGGCATGGTCCTATTTCACACCCCAAACATGTTGAATCACTTCGAGCTACATTCAACTGACTCAATCCCTTAAGGGTTCAAAGTGCAAAATGATTGCAATCTTTAATAGGCTATTACTCATAAACCGTGATGCCTACGAACTCTCTGTCTGAGCCTACGAGATCATGTTGGGATCCTCTACAATAACCTCTTTTAGTTTTTGTTATCTTAGAGTCATTTTCCCATGGTGTCTAGTTTTCATTTGATGGAAAAAAGTGTCAAATGCAAGCAGAGTAAAGTTGCAAAGTGGTGCAACTTTCGTTCTGCAATTCGTGTGACCAAACAAACTATTCCAATGTATTCTGATAGGTACGTTTACGCTAGGCATGGTTCTCTTTCACAACCAAACACGTTGAATCAATCTGAGCTATGTTCAATCGGTTTGATCCCTTATGATGACATGCAAAACAATCAAAAAGAGAAACATTCACACGACAGTTGAGAAGTCTAAGTTTTCCACACCAAAAGCATGTGATCATCCTCAAGTCTAGCAAGTGCAAGACATTTTTTAATTATCTGTCTTGCCCTTACAAAAATATACAACCAATTGTAAATGCGTACAATGGTGGAACTTGGAAACATTTTATTTTTCCTCAATTAACAACTTTGGTTGTGAAACATTTTGTCATTTTCATTTGAAATGATTTTCTATGCTTGAAAATTAGAGTCTAAGAGAAACAAGTGATGCTCTCACGTACATTTATTATTTGGTGTGATAAATAAATTTTTCACCCAAGTCCATTTCTTATTTTTATTATAAATTATAAATCTTTCTCCCAAGTTCATTTCCTATATAGGAAATAATATTGCAAAAAGTTGACATATACATCTTTCAACATGTTTATATGGTGATGGATCAAGAACATAACAATTCATTTTGTACTGTGAGGATTATGCTGTGAAAATGTTCAAAGACTATTCAAGATAATTTTTTATATGATAATGTGTCAAGAAGTTAACTATTCATCATCTACTATGAATATTATGTTTTGCAAGTGTTGTGAAGATTATGTATCATTTGCTTAATTGAGTTGTTCCAATCAAAAGATTAAATATACTGGAACATTTTTATGAAACATCTCATGGAATACCAATTGAAAACGTGTTTTTTGCTTTTAGATAAAACATTTGATGGAACTCTGAGTTAAATTGAATTGAGATATGTAAGAACAAAGGAGCATTAGGAAATACATTTCTCAAGGATCTTAAATAAGCCTTCTTACCAAATTTGAAAAAGCATGATAAGCTCATGGTTGAAAATTTTGTAGTCATCAAAGTGGGTACTAATTCTATATTATATAGATCATAATTCTTTTTTATCTTTAAGATCTTCTAAAGTTTGGCAATGGTTTCACAAAGCTATGAAGGGTGAACTATTCTTTGTTCAGTTATTCCTATGTGGGTTCGTTTATCTTATCTCCTATTGGGAATGCTTTGCCTATCTTCTAGTTGGTAGTTGCCATTCTAGAAGGCTCATCTCTTGATATATATATTATACTCATTCTTAATCAATTATCAAGTTAATAATCAATGCATTTATTTATAGTTAATCTTTTCTTTTCAATTTGTGCAATTTTATAATTTGTAACTCTACTAGTATTCCTAGGAATATTGAAGTTGTTTAGCATCAACTAAGAAAGTTGTTTAGCATCAATCAATAAATATTCAAGACAAACCATGAAGGACAACAATGATCAATGCTAGGGATAACCAATTAATAAGTATACACGTGAATAAGTCAATCATACATGTGAATAAGGGAAGCAAAAGTACTCAAATACACGTAAGCCTTGAAGTATACAACACAAATACATAGTATACACAAATTAATACAAAATATATGCATGATTACAAGGTATATGCATGAAAACACGTAAGATAGAAAAGTATACATTGGAATACACGTAAGTTACAAAGTATACACGTAATTTATAAAATATACACTTGAATACACGTAACTCATATCTATTGAATTGTGGATTTATAATGCAAATATGGACACCATCGATAAAAAATATTTGTATTAACCAAATAGCCATGTAGGCATACATCAATATATGTCGATATAAGTATAAAATATATACAAAATAGCCATATAGGCTTACGAGAATTCCATATAGGCATACAATGTCAAATATATCCAATACAAAATATGTACAAAAATGCCATATAGGCATACAACAAAGGGATCTAGAATTAAAAGTCATTGCTCTCCATGCTCTTGAAACAAATTCTTGCCCTTTATTGGTCGGCTAGATGGCAATAATTCTGTCCTCATTTACTCTGAGGTTGAGGAGTGCTCCTACTGCTCCTCCTAAGGTTTAGTTCTCGATCAAGCCTTATCTGTTACAATAACAAGTAAAGACATTAATATATAGAAATTATAGTATAAAAAATGATATATTTAACAAAATAATCACTTACTGCCTCTAGACGATCACTCTCCTCAAGGAAAATATTTGCATGCCCATGTTGTGGCATGCTGAAGCCCTATATAAACCATCTAAAGAGAAATTAAACTATGAATCAATAATGGTTTGATTTTTCACTAACTAACAACTATAACAACGAATGCAAATTCAAATTTAGTAATCTGCCTCATACCTCTGTGAGAGGCATTGAGGAGTCTATAGCAGACAAAACACCAAGCTCCATTGCCCTATGAATATTTGGAGGTGTATCCACTTCCAACATCTGAAAATAAAACATCAAATTATTCAATCACGAAAACTACAATAGCGATGCATGTCATGGATTATAATGTATGAGATAATGAACAAAATTTTGAGTACTTATTAAACTATATATTTATTATTATCATGCTTACTATTTTCTCTATGCATAGTTTGTTCAAAAGCACCTATTTTTAGGCTTTTACCCATAGCAGCAAGGTGGTGAACCGTTTGATAAAATGCTTTGGTAGACATGTACGATAATTGTGGCAACATAGAGAAGGCAGTGAACTATTTGAAAAAATGCCTCAAAGAAATGGGGTCTCATGGTGATGGAATGCTATTACAAACAAATGTGTCATGGCATTCCATCACCATGAGGCTGCATTTCTTTGAGGTAGTTTTTCAAACGGTTCATTGCCTTCTCTATGGTATTATGTTGGGATGGGATGGAATGGTATAGTGTGGTCTTGGTTATGAGATGGAGGGTGATCATGACATGAAGAGGGAGGGGTGGGGACATGAACAAGTGGAATAAAAGGTGGAAGGTTTCATGGATTGGTAAATTGAGGATGAGGATGAAGACCTTGAAAAGAATTTGGAGGGGAATTTGGCTAAAGGGTTGGTTTCTACTCTTTAGCCGTTGAGTTGTTTGAAAAATTCCTCAAGAAATGAGGTCTCATGGTGATGGAATGGCATTCCATCACCGGAGACCACATTTCTTCAAGGACGCCAACCACTCACCGCCTTGACTATGATATTTTACTATTATGCTTTGATAGATTTTTTCCAAGCATCCATAGTTTGTTGAAAGGAACCTATTTTAGGCTTTTAGCCATAGCAAAGGAAGTGAACTGTTTGATAAAATGCCTATGTATGAAATGTGGTAGCATAGCAGAAGAGTTGTTTGAAAATTTCAAAGAAATGAATCTGCTGGTGATAAATGGCATTCCATCACTATGAGACCACATTTCTTCGAGGCATTCTTTCAAACTACTCTTTGCCTTTACTACGCTATTGCTTACTATTATGCTTTGATATATTTTTTCCAAGCATCCATAGTTTGTTGGAAAACACCTTTTTTAGGATTTTAACCATAACAACAAGGAAATGAACTGTTTGATAAAATGCTTTGGTAGACATGTATGGAAAATGTGGTAGCATAGAAAATGTGGTGAGTTGTTTGAAAAAATACCTCAAAGAAATGTGGTCTCATGGTGATGGAATGGCATTCCATCACCATGAGACCACATTTCTTATGAATTTTTTCAAAACTACTCACTTTTGTCTATGTTATTGCTTACTATTATGCTTTGATAGATTTTTTCCAAGCATCCATAGTTTGCTGGAAAGCACCTAATTTAGGTTTTAGCCATAGCATCAAGGAAGTGAGTAGATTGATTAAATTCTTTGGTAGACATGTATGGAAAATGTGGTAGCATAGAAAAGCTGCGGATCTATTTGAAAAATGCTCAAGGAAATGTGGTCTCATGGTGATGGAATGGCATTCCATCACCATGAGACCACATTTCTTTGATGCAACATTTCAAACTCCTCACTACCTTGTCTATGCTATTGCTTACTATTATGCTTTGATAGATTTTTTCCAAGCATCCATAGTTTGTTGGAAAACACCTTTTTTAGGCTTTTAGCTTATAGCATCATGAAATGAATTGTTTGATAAATTGCTTTGGTAGACATGTATGGAAAATGTGGTAGAATAGAAATTGCGGCGAGCTGTTTGAAAAAATGCCTCTAAGAAATGTGGTCTCATGGTGATGGAATGGAATTCCATCACCATGAGACCACATTTCTTCAAGGAATTTTTAAAAACTACTCACTGCCTTGTCTATGCTTACTATTATTCTTTGATAGATTTTTTTCCAAGAATCCATAGTTTGTTGGAAAGCACCTTTTTTTAGGCTTTTAGCCATAGCATCAAGGAAGTGAACTATTTGATAAAATGCTTTGGTAGACATGCATGTAAAATGTGGTAGCATAGAAAAGGCGGTGAGCTATTTGAAAAATGCCTCAAAGAAATGTGGTCTCATGGTGATGGACATCACCATGAGACCACATTTCTTTGAGGCGTTTTTTCAAATAAATCATTGCCATGCCTATGCTATTGCTTATTGTTATTCTCTCATATATTTCTTCCAAGAATCCATAACATAGACAAGGTAGTGAACTATTTGAAAAGATGCCTGCATAAAAAGTGGTCTCATGGAATGCCATGACAAGCAAATTCAATTGGTAGCTGCTCCTAGTTATTACTTATGCTATGTGAAGTAATTGCATCATTGCTTATGTTGAATTTATAAACAACTATATTGTAGTTGAAATTTTGTCATCTATCAACATCTAGTTATTAGTTATGGAATGTGAAGTAATGCTTTGAGTTTGAAAGATGTGCAATGCAATGTAATCAACGATATGAATATAAACTGCACAAATATATTAAGTACAATTCATTAGTGAAACTCTTTATTCTATTACCTGCGTGTAGGTTTGTCTAACTCCACTGGCACTGCGAGGTGTTCCCATGAAACCTCCAATATTAGCCTATTCAACATCCAAAATTAGATATTAGAATACCATTCATATAACAATGCTATTAACATGTAATAAATTTATAATTGTTTACTAGTTACATACCTCAACGGTAGATGCAGTGGACTAATAAGTAGGTTTAGGGCCAGTGTATCCAGTATCAACACTGTGACCCTGAAATTTTATTAAAATCATAAAACTAAATTAGTTAATCTTGCATTTCAAATTTGAAATTTAATAAATTAAATTCAATGAACATGCTAACATTTACTTGAGTATCGATGCCATAAGCCTCATTCAAAATTTCAGTTTCCCTCGACATCTCCATAGCTGCAGACGTGTCCTACGTAGTAGCCTCTTGAGTGTTTGTGGGATCATATGAACAAGTCACCCCACAAGCCTGAAACGAATGGGATGGAAGCCTACCACTCAAAGACTCCCCTAGATGGCGTTGTAGTATAGGATTGACATGCTGGATGACACCCTGGGTCAAATAGGTGATAGCCTGCAAAGTGTCTACCTTGACACTCTCCTTCATGATGGAAGGGATAACAATGTGTTCATGATTTGGCCTAGCAAGAGCTCGGCTCGCTTGCTACCTAGGATCCTATCTTGCACTAGGTATATCTTGAGCCAACCTACCACCTCTCCCCTGGAAGTCCCTCATATCAAAATAATTTAGGATTTTATTCAGGATGAACTCACAGTATAGTTTCCTCAAAAAATATTGTGGGACTTCGAAATTGTTGCATGGTGGGTAATCAAAAACCATGTACCACCTATCCCAAAAAAAGTTCCTAATCCCTTGGTGGTGGCACCAATGGATAGGAAACTTCTTCACATTGAGGTCAATATTTTCATTTGTGCGCGGGTCGGTGAATAATGAGCACAAATCTAATTTTGTATTTTTTTCAACTTTTACTTCTTTATATGATAATTTATCTGCGTAAAAATTCCTAGTCACCTTCTTTCTATCAAGTGCCAACCACTTAATTGTTTGTTGATTGCATCTACATGTTTTAACATTTCTTTAAGTGAATTTGCAAGTGTTCTTTCCATGGTTGAACCTACTTGATCGTTCAACCTCGTGAGTAACTCCTCAATTTGTTTTTTATTGTTTTCAATTACCCCCATTAAATTTTGCTAAGTGTCATGAGGATGTTGAGGGATTGGTGGAGGAGATTGTTGTTGTGGTTTTTGAGGATTTTTTTCATGTTGTTGTTGCTCTGGTTGTTGAGGATTTTCAAGATCATTATCAATTCCTACAAATCAAACAAATGAATATCAAAAGCAACCTAAAACTAACAAATTCACAATAAAAACAAACAATCCTTACTTATTTGACTTCCCCATCGATGTGGCGGCATCCTGGCGACGAACTTGCAACAAATTGTTGACGAAAATGCAACAAAACTTCCTTCCAAAATTTGAGCGTGGAAGAATAAGGGTTTTGGCCACGAGCAACTAAAACAACAGTCAGTAAAAATGAATTCGATTTTCTTTTTTTTGGGGTTTTAATAAGCTATAATGCACTCTCGTTATAATGTGAGGGCATAATAGGCTCGATGTGGTCAAGCCTTAGGCTTGTTCACACCAAGCCATAACGCGAGTGCGTTATAGCGTATTAATTTTTTTAAAAAAATTGGCCACAATTTCCCCCCCCATCTTTTTGCACCTGCCCAGACATGGAAGGAATCACACAACCAAGGGGAACAAATTTAATATACAAATTTTCCCTAGAAAATGCCTAGAAGTACTTATTATTTGACTAAATGGAGGACTACAATGCGTAGAAAGGGAACTAGAGTGTTGTGAGGATACTAGCATGCCAAGAGGACACTAGTGCAAATACATAGGCATCCAATTTTTTTGATGGAATCCACTTTTGTGCTAGAGCTAGAATTTCCATTGGAATCTAAAATTAATGTTGTAGTCTTGACTAGAGATTGAATGGGAGATTTTTCCCAAGTCTCATAGTTGACAAAAATGCTTAGGACTAAAAAAGAAAGATTATAACGCAAAATAGACTCCAAAATGACCACAAATGATTGAGAGAGATCACATTGGATGTTCACCCTTGATCTTTGAAATGCAACCAAAACGACAAAATGCTTCCCAAGGATTGGGAGGCCAACAAGGGACTCCATAATGAGTCCAAGGATATGAGGGATGAAGGTAAATTCCCTCCACACTCCCTATTTTCCTTCCTCCCATGAGAAGAACCAAAACAACATCACTCATGGTGGTCCTTAACACATATAACCCAACACTAGGATAACAAAACTAACACATTCTAATGATATCATAATTAAATGTTTTATATCACATCACAATTATTTTAAGCCTAAACCAAAATTTACACTAAGTTCATTTTACCAATAAGTAATAATGAGGAAAATCATATGAAATGGCATGCACGTTCGCCACCACTGTCAAAATATTATAAAAGTAATAAACAAACTGTCACCACTTATGTAGGTTGTTTACAACCCTTTCAATTAGGAGGACTCAATATAACATTGCATTTACATATTAATCAAACATCTTAAACTGTTCATTTTTATAATATTGTTACAAATGAGATAACCAAGAGAGATATGAAATCTTTCTCCATCTTATGTGCAATTTTGAGCCACTCCAAAAGATTTACTAGTCCCCAACAATTGAGTTCCATCCAACCATGTGGTACTTATAGGTCAACCCCACTATGCTAGGAGATAGTTGTATGTGCCAAAAAATACACACACCAAACAAGGGAGTATGACTCTCTCACACACACCAAGCAATATAAATAACCATCATAACATACCCATGATAAATGGTATAATAAATGATCATAAAATGCCAACAATCATGATCCATGAATCATAGCATAAACACGCCTAGAGGGAAACATCATCAATATAAGGAATAAGAGATGAAACACACCACATAATAACCACATGCCAACAAATAACATACAAAACAAGTATGGGCACACACAAAATTAATATCTCAACTAAACACAAAACTCATGGATAGACATGTCTCTTTTTGGATACAAAATCTAATGACATAGGGATGAGAATCCTAAAGGTAGGAAAGGAGTGGCATCACAAAAGCTCTACAACTTTGCAAATGGAGTATGTGTTCCCATCACAAGATGAGGGTAACACTTGACACCCAAAAATTTAGAGTGTGGCATGCCCTTGTCATCCATATCAATCCTTTACAAGCACTTATGACATGCCACTAAATATCATGGTGTCCATACTGATCCTTTACATATGCTTTGAGGATGCCATTGAATTACCATTTTGGTTCATTTTATTTACCCAATATATTTTTTATTATAACTTGATTAATAACTCTAACAAACTTTGGAGCCTTGAAATAACTCATGGATTTAGGAATGTTGGAAATATGGAGTCTTACAACATGAGCATGAAGTGTATATAGATTGATCTGGTTGTTCCTGTGTTGTCATTGATGTCAATATGGTGACAATAGTATGGGAAGATTATTTGGTATACCAGAAGCTAATCTCTATCAAAAGTGTTGTTTATTGAGAAACTAGTGCATTGGTTTTTGAGTTTGAAATTCACTGCAAGAAATGATATGACTCTAATCTCTTAACTGTGTTATCTTGACTCATTCAGACAAATATATCGAAGATCTTGAGAAGTTTTATGTTGAGAGTAGAAAGTTGTCATTGATGGAGTCTAACTCTGTACTCTACAGTTGTTTCTTTTCTCTACATATCTGTGTGGGAGACTCCACATTTTCTTAAGGAGAACATTCTAAGGGTAGTCTCTATGATGGTAATGTGATAAGAAACTAATGTGATATCGGATTTGGAAGGTGTTTGCTTTGAGAAGTGTATGTTGGTTTGGATTTTTTGTGATTAGGTCCTAGTCTTGGCTGACCTAACATATGACATGCATTAAGAAGACTATATATACTTTGTGAATGTTTTCTATAGATCTACACTGACTTGATATGATGCATTACATGGATAAAAATGTTTTAAATCATATATGGTGCTAAAAAGAGTGTTTTTTTTCATCTAATTAGGATGAAATAATTGATGAATGAGATATACTTGCATATATATGTAAGACTCTTTGAAGGAGAAAAAAATGGGTGTGTGATGTGAGGAGAAAAAGTGTAAAGGTGTGAATATGGGAAGGAGAAGGAAGAGAGGTGTGGTGAAGTGTGAAAAGGATTAATGAATATTTGAATATGCGAGACTAAATGATTTATCAGTTGAGGATCAAAACATATTTTTTGAGCGACTACTATGAGAAGCAGTACTTCTTATTTAGAGCTTTATTGGAATTGAACCTTGCACAGAGAAGGTGTATTCCATTAGTTCATACTCTTGGCAGTGAGCCACAACTTTTGTATCTTGGTGGTTAGCCATCTTTTGTATTCAGGTTGTGATCCTCTCAAAGATAGTGAATCCAGGGAGTGAGCCATGTAGTATCTTATATCCAAATATAATATATTGTGAGTTAATCCTCACCATGATTTTTCCCATTTCAGGTTTTCCACATAAAAATATTGTTCATGTGTGATGGGTTTTCCTGAAATTTGAATATAAGAATTTTTTTCCTCCCAAAGTGATCTTTGCTGGTCATTCAGAAGAAAATGAAGATCTGAAGAATAAGCTAAAGGAAGTGAATCAAGAATTTGAGGAGTAGATATGAAGAAGCTTGTGATAAATTGAGAAGAGAACATGATGATATCACTGACCTGCTACAACTGTTGGAAGAAAAGAAAAGAATTGAAGACTGTTAGAAAGTTGAAATTCAAGAGAAGATGGATGAATGTGTCAAGCTCAAGCAAGAAATGGAAATTTTGAGATCAGATCTAGAAAAGGAAAAAATATTTGAGGATAAATTCAAGGTAAGCTTTGTAATGCTTGATGAGTTGATTATTTCTCAGAGGCCTACAATGGGTAAAAGAGGTTTAGGGTTTGAAGAAGGACATAGTTCAAAAATGAAGCAACCTCCTAACAAGAAGACTCAATGAAAAATTGGACATATCAAAGACTTAAGAAGCAATTCTGGAAGGACTCCCATTAGACAGCCTAATGCTCAAAGGTATTTATCTTTTAATGATGTCTGTTATTCTTGCAATAAATTTGGATATAAGGAAAAGAACTACAAAAGCAAAATGAATGATACTTTATCATTCTTTGACAAATGTTTTAAGTGCAAGAAGTTTGGACACAAGGCTAATCAGTGCAAATATATTTGAATAAAAGAAAGTATGGAAGGAAGAATGTTGCTTGTCATGAATGTGGTAATCCGAAACAATCAATTAGAGATTGTAGAAATAGAAGGATATAAAATATTCATCCGACAAAGAGGCATGAACTAATTATAGATTTGGAAGAAGTAAGGAAAGAGATGAAAAGAATCTAGAGAAGGGAAGGAGAATTCAAGCAAGTTGAATTAGAAGCATCATTTTTATTTGTGTCATCCTCTAGTGCAGATATGCCCATGAAATTTTGAGTCAGGCAGTGCTTAAGGGGGAGTGATATTAGAAAATTTAATAAACCCTTCATCGATACTTGTTGTCACATCATGACAAAAGCATATTTAATGTGGTAAGAAATTAAAGGAATTTTTTAGTCGCATGTGTGAAGAATGAAGTTTGCAGAATTTGAAAGGATGGAACACACTCAAATTTTGAGGTTATCTACCTACAATTTGGCACATTTATCACATAAGCATTTAGAATGAAAGAGATAAATTTAGAAGTATCAAGGAAATCACATTCAAAAGGCATTTATGAATACAAAGAAGCGTGTAGAGGAAGTTTGAAGAAACCAGAGCAATTCAAGTTTTAGAAAATTGAAGTGGATTCAAAGCATGCTTCATAAGCTAGACATCTAATCTTGTTCATTATCAATTATAGAGTTATTCTCTTGAACAATATTTTTTATTTTATGCAATGGATAATTCAAAGGTTGTGAACATTTTAGATAAATCACAAATCAAATTGAAGAGATATTTGAAGAATCTATCAGAAGAATCCGTTGGTGCATTCTCTAGCATTCCTCCTAGATTGTTACCCACTGAAGATATCTATGCATACATTTATAAAAGAATTGAGGAAATTTCACTAGTTTGGTTAAGTATCTTGTTCGTGTGAAAGGGGTAATTTATCTAACTAGTTCATTTTTAGCTAGTTCTCCACTAAAGTCCTCTTCACATTAGCTTAACTTTACATAGAGATAAGGTGGTTGAGCCTTCAATGACATGAGTTGTCACACCTCATAGGATGCCAAAACTTTTCATAATCTGGTTGCATCTATCTCTCCCTTTGGCCTATATAACCAAGGCATTTACTTTGTAATCTTAATTCTCAAGCTAAATATAGCTTTGCATTCTTGAGAGGAATACAATTTATTCCTCCTCATATTTTTGGTTTTGCTTTCCTTTAGTCATTAGATTCCTGGGTAGGCTAGTTAGCAAATATCACATGGTATTAGATCCAAATTTGAGTTGTGGGTTAACATTCCTTTAAGAAATATGAGTGTAAAGCTAGTTTTTTTTAAAAAAAATTGAGTATGCTCTTCTCTTGCATCCTCAAATGATCTGGAGAATTAGAAAGGTGTGAAAATAATATAAGTTTTTAGGGAGTTCATACATTGAATTTTTAGTTACAGGTCTCTTGAAGCTTCATGGAGATATTCTTAGCTCACCATTGAGTCCAAAGCAACTAAGGCATTCAGATCTGCCCTTTATTTCACCTGAAACGAACACCAGAGGCCAGATCTACAACAATTTGAAGTAGGAGGTTTATTGCTAGATCCAGCAAGGAGCCATCATTTCAGAGCATTTTGGGTCAAATCCGACCCTGCCATCGTGCTCAGAAGGCCCAAAAACCATAAAATCAACTGTCAAAACATCGATTTTGGACAAAATTGCCAGGTAAGGCAAATTTTTTTGTCTAGGGAGCCATTTGACCCCATGAACAATTATTATAGAAAATAATATTTTTTTATTTTAAAATAAAAATATATTTTATGTTTTAAAATAAAATATTTATTTTATTTGTATTTTATAAATATTTATTTTTTCGATTTAAAAAAAATTAAAATAAATACATATATTTTTATTTAAAAAAAATTCATTTTTTTTTTTTTTGTTTTTTTAACGAAAATAAAATAAAATAAAAGATTTTATTTTTTTCTCCAAAAATCAATATATTTATTTGCAAACAATATATTTATGCAACTATATTATATATTTTTTAAATAAAAAATAAAAAATTGAAAAAATTAAGATTTCATTGAAATTTTTACAAAAAAAACATAATTTTTTTTGTTGCGTGTAGGTACTCTGTACCTGCGGTTTGCACAACAGGGTATGCAGGTACCCTTATCTTGGAAAAATTCATGCTGTAGAAAGAAAAATCAGAGAAATGATCAATAGGCAAACAATTTTCTTAGTCGAACTCTCTGGAAAGAAGCGGCAAAAATAGGGGAAAACGTACTAGTAAGATGCCTTCGGCTAGTGATCCAACTTGTATTTAACATGTCCACCTTCAATTTCCATACGTGCAGCTACAAATTCAATCAAATTAATGTTATTGATTTTGGACGGCGGGCAGTGGCGTATTGTTAATTTAACTCGTCCTTCATTAAAATTGCACAAATTTTCTTAAAAGCTACAAATGCAACCCAAAGAATGTATTGATTTGGTTTGCATAAATTCATCTGTATGTTCTATGTCTTACCAACTTAAATGGTGGTAGAAATAAATAGGACGATTTTTTGTAAAAAATATATATTTTTTATTTTGTACAAAATTAAAAATAAGAAATTATTAAAAAAAAAAGAATCTACAAAAATCATTATATTTATTTGCAAACAATATAATTATGCAAATATATTATATTTTTTTTTATAATAAAAAATAAAAATAAAAAATAAAAAATTGAAAAAACTAAGATTTCATTGAAATTTTTACCAAAAAAAACATAATTTTTTTTTTATGTGCGCAAGTACTCTATACCCGCGGCTTGCACAGTAGGGTAAGCAGGTACCTACGCTTGCACATAAATCGACCATTGGGCCTTTTCAAAAAAAAATTAAAACTTTTATAAAGTTTTTCATAATTTATAATCTTTTTTCATGTTTTTTTTATTAAAAAAATTAATTTTTGGAAAAGTATGCAGATGGACTTATAAAACTCCCATCTAACTTTTAATTTTTTAAAAATATTTTAATATTTTTTATAATATTAATTATTATAACTTTTGCAAAAAATTTCATCCTTCTTCTTCTCATCACTACTCTTCTCATTGGGAGCTACCTTCTCCATCGTCTTCCTTTGATCAGAGGCACACTTTTCTTCTTTGTCTTTGGAAGCATCTTTGTTTTTGGCTAGACAACCTTCTGTTTCCTCCTCTTCTCTGTTTTGTTTTTTTGTTTTTTCCATCCTTTTCTTTCAGTTCCTTCTCTTCTCTGTGATGTTTTTTGGATGTAGAGGCAGTATTGTTAGATGGCTCACAGATTTTCTCTTTTCCTAATAAAGATGGCTGATATGTGATAGGAAAGGTGAACATTACCACTCCATCTATAACCCACATTGCCACTCCATCTATAACCCTTATCTTGGAAAAATCCATGCTATAGAAAGAAAAATCAAAGAAATGATCAATAGGCAAACAATTTTCTTTGTCGGACTCTCTAGAAAGAAGCGGAAAAAATAGGGGAGAATGTATTAGTAAGATGCCTTCGGCCAACGATCCAACTTGTATTTAATGCGTCCACCTTCAATTGCCATACGTGCATCGATAAATTCAATCGAATTAATGTTATTGATTTTGGACAGTGGACAATGATGTATTATTAATTTAACTCGTCTTTCATTAAAATTGCACAAATTTCCATAAAATTTGCAAATGCAACCCAAAGAATGTATTGATTTGGTTTGCATAAATGCATTTGCATGTTCTATGTCTTTTCTTACCAACTTAAATGGTGGTAGAAATAAATAGGACGAACTTTTGTAAAAAATATATATTTTTTGTTTTTTACAAAATTAAAAATAATAAATTATTTAAAAAAAAAAATCTGCAAAAATCATTATATTTATTTGCAAACAATATATTTATATTATTTTTTAAATAAAAAATTGAAATAATTAAGATTTCATTGAAATTTTTACAAAAAAAAAACTTTTTTTTTTACGCGCTGCCTACACAACAAGGTATGTAGGTACCTGCACTTGCATAGGCATCGACCTTCAGACCTTTTAAAAAAAATTTTTATAAAGTTTTTCATACTTATAATCCTTTTTCATGTTTTTTTTTTATTAAAAATATAAATTCTTTTGGAAAGTCCGCCATGACTTATAAAATTCTATCTACTTTTTTGACTTTAAAATATATTTTTAATATAGTTGCGTTATTAATTATTATAAGTTTTTCAAAAAAGTTCATCCTTCTTCTCATCGCTACTCTTCTCATTGGTAGCTGTCTTCTCTATCATTTCCTTTGATCAGAGGCACACTTGTCTTCTTTGTCTTTGGAAGCATCTTTTGTTTTTGGTTGGACAACATTCTGTTTCCTCCTCTTCTCCGTTTCACTTTTTTTTTCCTCCTTTTCTTTTAGTTCATTTTCTTCTTTGTGACATTTTTTGGATGTAGAAGCAGTATTGTTAGATGGCTCACATATTTTCTCTTTTCCTAATAAAGATGGCCGATAGGTGATAGGAGGGTTGAACATTGCCACTCCATCTATAACCCTTATCTTGGAAAAAACCATGTTGTAGAAAGAAAAATCAGAGAAATGATCAATAGGCAAACAATTTTCTTAGTCGAACTCTCTGGAAAGAAGCAGCAAAAATAGGGGAGAACATACTAGTAAGATGCCTTCAACCAGTGGTCTAACTTGTATTTAATGCATCCACCTTTAATTGCCATACATGCAACTAAAAATTTAATCGAATTAATGTTATTAATTTCCTACGGCGGACATCGGTGTATTATTAATTTAACTCGTCCTTTATTACAACTGCACAAATTTCCATAAAAGTTGCAAATGCAACCCAAAGAATGTATTGATTTGGTTTACATAAATGCATTTGCATGTTCTATGTCTTTTCTTACCAACTTAAATGGTGGTAGAAATAAATAGGACGAACTTTTGTAAAAAAATATATATTTTTTTATTTTTAACAAAACTAAAAATAATAAATTATAAAAAAAAAATCTGCAAAAATCATTATATTTATGCAACAATATTATATTTTTTTAAATAAAAAAAAAATTGACATATTAAGATTTCATTGAAACTTTTACAAAAAAAAACAATTTTTTTTTTCTGCATGTGCTACTTTATACCTGTGGCTTGCATAATAGGGTATGCAGGTACCTACACTCTGGTGGCTGTGTATCCGCCGGCTCTTCAAAAAAAAAATTATAAAGTTTTTCAAGGTTTATAACTTTTCATTTTTTTCTATTAAAAGTTAATTTTTGGAAAAGTCCATAGACTTATAAAACTCCCATCTACTTTTTTTATTTTTAAAAATATTTTAATATTTTTTTACAATATTAATTATTATAAATTTTTCAAAAAAGTTTGTCTTTATTCTCATCGCTACTCTTCTCATTGGGAGCTGCCTTCTCCATCATCTTCCTTTGATCGGAGGTGCACTTGTCTTCTTTGTCTTTGGAAGCATCTTTTGTTTTTGGCTGGACAACCTTCTCTTTCCTCCTCTTCTCCATTTCGTTTTTTTTTCCGTCCTTTTTCTTTCAGTTCCTTCTATTCTTTGTGACGTTTTTTGGATGTAGAGGCAGTATTGTTAGATGCCTCATAGATTTTCTCTTTTCCAGATAAAGATGGCTGATAAGTGATAGGAGGGTTGAGCATTGCCACTCCATCTATAACCTACATTGCCACTCCATCTATAACCCTTATCTTGGAAAAATCC
The DNA here is from genome assembly GCA_007258455.2 of Sequoia sempervirens. Taxonomy (NCBI): domain Eukaryota; kingdom Viridiplantae; phylum Streptophyta; class Pinopsida; order Cupressales; family Cupressaceae; genus Sequoia; species Sequoia sempervirens. The sequence goes on from VDFB02192932.1 coordinate 24,180, forward strand.
ATGCTATAAAAAGAAAAATAAGAGAAATGATCAATAGGCAAACAATTTTCTTAGTCGGATTCTCTGGATAGAAGTGGCAAAATTAGGGGAGAACGTACTAGTAAGATGCCCTTGTCCAGTGATCCAACTTGTATTTAATGCATCCACCTTCAATTGCCATACACGTAGTTGCAAATTCAATCGAATTAATGTTATCGATTTTGGAAAGTGAATAGCGATGTATTATTAATTTAGCTTGTCCTTCATTAAAATTGCACAAATTTTCATAAAAGCTGCAAATGCAACCCAAAGAATGTATTGATTTGGTTTGCATAAATGCATCTGCATGTTCTACATCTTTTCTTACCAACTTAAATGGTGGTAGAAATAAATAGGACAAACTTTGTAAAAAATATATATTTTTTGTTTTTTACAAAATTAAAAATAATAAATTATTTAAAAAAAAATCTACAAAAGTCATTATATTTATTTGCAAACAATATATTTATGCAACTATATTATATTTTTTAAAATAAAAATAAAAATTGAAAAATTAATATTTCATTGAAATTTTTACAAAAAAAAACACAAATTTTTTATTGCACGTAGGTAATTTGTACCGTTGGCCTATAGAGTAGGGTATGCAGGTACATGCACTTGCACACACAACGGCCTTCAGGCCTTTTCAGGAAAAAAAAAAAAAAACTTTATAATCTTTTTTCATTTTTTTTAATTCAAAAATTTAATTTTTGGAAAAGTCTGTTGATGAACTTATAAAACTCCCATCTACTTTTTTGATTTCTTAAAAATATTTTAATATTTTTTACAATATTAATTATTATAACTTTTCAAAAAAATTCGTCCTTCTTCTTCTCATCGCTACTCTTCTCATTGGGAGTTGCCTTCTCCATCCTCTTCCTTTGATCAGAGGCACACTTGTCTTCTTTGTCTTTGGAAGCATCTTTTGTTTTTGGCTGGACAACCTTCAGTTTCCTCTTGTTCCTATTTCACTTATTTTTTTATCTTTTTCTTTCAGTTCCTTCTCTTCTTTGTGATGCTTTTTGGATGTAGAGGCAGTATTGTTAGATGACTCACAATTTTTTTATTTTCCTTATAAAGATTCGCCAATAGGTGACATGAGGGATGGAAATTTCCACTCCATCTATAACCCACATTGCCACTCCATCTATGACTCTTATCTTGGAAAAATCCATGCTATAGAAAGAAAAATCAGAGAAATGATCAAGAGGAAAATAATTTTCTTAGTCGGACTCTCTGGAAAGAAGTGACAAAAATAGGGGAGAACGTACTAGTAAGATGCCTTTGGCCATCAATCCAACTTGTATTTAACGCGTCCACCTTCAATTGCCATGCATGCAGCTGGAAATTCAATCAAATTAATGTTATTGATTTTGGATGGCAGACAACGGTGTATTGTTAATTTAACTAGTCCTTCATTAAAACTGCACAAATTTCCATAAAAGCTACAAATGCAACCCAAAGAATGTATTGATTTGGTTTGCATAAATGCATCTGCATGTTCTACGTCTTTTCTTACCAACTTAAATGGTGGTAGAAATAAATAGGATGAACTTTTGAATTTTTTTTTTTTTACAAAATTAAAAAATAATAAATTATTTTAAAAAAGAATCTACAAAAATCATTATATTTATTTGCAAACAATATAATTATGCAACTATATTATATTTTTTTAAAATAAAAAATTAAGATTTCATTGAAATTAAAAAAAAAAACACAATTTTTTGTTGCGCGCAGGTACTCTTTACCTACGCCCTGCATAGTAGGGTATGCAGGTACCTACGCTTGCATAGAAATCGGCCGTCAGGCCTTTTAAAAAAAAAAATTAGAACTTTTTAAAACTTTTTCATTATTTATAATCTTTTTTCATGTTTTTTTTATTAAAAATTAATTTTTGGAAAAGTTTGCGACGAACTTATAAAACTCCCATCTACTTTTTTGATTTTTAAAAAAAAATTTAATATTTTTTACAATATTAATTACTATAACTTTTTTTTAAAAAATTGTCCTTCTCATTGCTACTCTTCTCATTGGGAGCTACCTTCTCCATCGTCTTCCTTTGATCAGAGGTGCACTTGTCATCTTTGTCTTTGGAAACATCTTTTGTTTTTAGCTAGACAGCCTTCTATTTCATCCTCTTCTTTGTTTTGCTCTTTTTTTTTCTATCCTTTTCTTTCAGTTCCTTCTCTTTTCTGTGATGTTTTTGGATGTAGAGGTAGTATTGTTAGATGGCTCACAAATTTTCTCTTTTCCTGATAAAGATGGCCGATGGGTGACAAGAGGGTTGAACATTGCCACTCCATCTATAACCCTTATCTTGGAAAAATCAATGCTGTAGAAAGAAAAATAAGAGAAATGATCAATAAGCAAACAATTTTCTCACTTGGATTCTCTGGAAAGAAGTGACAAAAATAGGGGAGAACGTACTAGTAAGATGCTTTCGGCCAACGATCCAACTTGTATTTAACGCGTCCACCTTCAATTGCCATACGTGTAGTGGCAAATTCAATCTAATTAATGTTATTGATTTTGGACAGTGGACAGGGGTGTATTATTAATTTAACTCGTCCTTCATTAAAACTGCATAAATTTCCATAAAAGCTGCAAACACAACCCAAAGAATGTATTGATTTGGTTTGCATAAATGCATCTGCATGTTTTACATCTTTTCTTACCAACTTAAATGGTGGTAGAAATAAATAGGATGAACTTTTGTAATATATATATATATATATATATATATATATATATATATATTACAAAATTAAAAAAAATAAATTATTTTTTAAAAAAGAATATACAAAAATCATTATATTTATTTGGAAACAATATATTTATGCAACTATGTTATATTTTTTTAAAATAAAAAACTAAAATGAAAAATAAAAAATTGAAAAAATTAAGATTTCATTGAATTTTTTACAAAAATAAAAAACAATTTTTTTTGTTGCGCGCAGGTACTATGTACCTGCGGCTTGCACAACAGGGTATGTAGGTACTTGTGATTACACAGGCATCAGCCTTCGGGCCTTTTCAATTTTTATTTTTTTTATAAAGTCTTTCATCATGTTTTTTTATTTAAAAAAATATTTTTTTGAAAAGTCCGCTGACAGACTTATAAAATTCCCATCTACTTTTTTGATTGTTTAAAAATATTTTAACATTTTTTACAATATTAATTATTATAACTTTTTCAAAAAAATTCGTCCTTCTTCTCATCGCTACTCATCTCATTGGGAGCTGCCTTCTCCATCGTCTTCCTTTGATAGGAGGCACACTTGTCTTCTTTGTCTTTGGAAGCAACTTTTATTTTTGGCTAGACAACCTTCTGTTTTCTCCTCTTCTCTATCTCAATTTTTTTTCCATCATTTTGTTTTAGTTCCTTCTCTTCTCCTTGACATATTTTGGATGTAGAGGCAATATTGTTAGATGGCTCACAAATTTTCTCTTTTCTTGATAAAAATGGCCAATAGGTGATAGGAGGACTGAACATTGCCACTCCATCTATAACCCACATTTCAACTCCATCTATAACCCTTATCTTGGAAAAATCCATGCCGCAGAAAGAAAAATCAGAGAAATGATCAATAGGCAAACAATTTTCTTAGTCAGACTCTCTAGAAAGAAGCAACAAAAATAGGGGAGAACGTACTAGTAAGATGCCTTCGGTCAACGATCCAATTTGTATTTAACACGTCCACCTTCAATTGCCATACGTGCAGCTACAAATTCAATCGAATTAATGTTATTGATTTTGGACTATGGTGTATTATTAATTTAACTCGTCCTTCATTAAAACTGCACAAATTTCCATAAAAACTACAAATGCAACCCAAAGAATGTATTGATTTGGTTTGCATAAATGCATCTGCATGTTCTACATCTTTTCTTACCAACTTAAATGGTGGTAGAAATAAATAGGATGAACTTTTGTAAAAACAATATAATTATGCAACTATATTATATTTTTTTTAAATCAAAAATTAAAAATTGAAAAAAATAAAGATTTCATTGAAATTTTTACAAAAAAAAAACACAATTTTTTTTGCTGTGTGCAGGTACTCTATACTTGCGGCCTGCATAGTAGGGTATGCAGGTACCCGCGCTTGCACAAAAATCGGCCTTTAGGCCTTTTCAAAAAAAAAAAAAGTTTTAAAAGTTTTCATACTTTATAATCTTTTTTCATGTTTTTTTTAAAAGTTTAATTTTTGGAAAAATCTACTGATGAACTTATAAACCCCCCATCTACTTTTTTGATTTTTTTAAAATATTTAAATATTTTTAACAATATTAATTATTATAACTTTTTCAAAAAAGTTTTTCCTTCATCTTTTCATCACTAATCTTCTCATTGGGAGCTGCCTTCTCCATCGTCTTCCTTTGATCGAAGGTGCACTTGTCTTCTTTGTCTTTGGAAGCATCTTTTGTTTTTGGCTGGGCAGCCTTCTGTTTCCTCCTCTTCTTTGTTTCGCTTTTCTTTTCGTCCTTTTCTTTTAGTTCCTTCTCTTCTCTGTGATGTTTTTTGGATGTAGAGGCAGTATTGTTAGATGGCTCACAAATTTTCTCTTTTCATGATAAAGATGGCCGATAGGTGACATGAGGGCTAAACATTGCCACTCAATCTATAACCCACATTGCCACTCCATCTATAACCCACATTGCCACTCCATCTATAACCCTTATCTTGGAAAAATCCATGTTGTAGAAAGCAAAATAAGAGAAATGATCAATAGGCAAACAATTTTCTTAGTTGGACTCTCTGGAAAGAAGTGACAAAACTAGGAGAGAACATACTAGTAAGAAGCCTTCGACCAACGATCCAACTTGTATTTAACGCGTCCACCTTCAATTTCCATACGCACAATTGCAAATTCAATCGAATTAATGTTATTGATTTTGGACGGCGGACAACGATGTATTATTAATTTAACTCATCCTTCATTAAAACTGCACAAATTTCCATAAAAGCTGCAAATGCAACCTAAAGAGTGTATAGATTTGGTTTGCATAAATGCATATCCATGTTCTATGTCTTTTCATACCAACTTAAATTGTGGTAGCAATAAATAGGACGAACTTTTGTAAATATATATATATATATATATATATATATATATATTTTTTTTTTACAAAATTAAAAATAATAAATTATTAAAAAAAATCTGCAAAGATCATTATATTTATTTGCAAACAATATATTTATGCAACTATATTATATTTTTTTAAATCAAAAATTAAAAATTGACATATTAAGATTCCATTGAAATTTTTACAAAAAAAAAACACAATTTTTTGTTGCGTGCAGTTACTCTATACGTGCGGCCTGCATAGCAGGGTATGCACGTACCTACACTTAGACAAGCATCGACCTTTGGGCTATTTAAAAAAAAAACTTTTATAAAGTTTTTCATACTTTATAATCATTTTTCATATTTTTTATTAAAAAAAATAATTTTTTGAAAAGTCCGCCAACAGACTTATAAAACTCCCATCTAATTTTTTGATTTTTTTTATTTTTTTTACAAGATTAATTATTATAAATTTTTCAAAAAAGTTCGTCCTTCTTCTGATCACTACTCTTCTCATTGGGAGCTGCCTTCTTCATCGTCTTCCTTTGATCGAAGGCACACTTGCCTTCTTTTTCTTTGGAAGCATCTTTTGGTTTTGGCTGGACAGCCTTCTATTTCCTCCTCTTCTCTGTTTCACTTTTTTTTCCGTCCTTTCCTTTCAGTTCCTTCTCTTCTCTGTGACGTTTTTTGGATGTAGAGGCAATATTGTTAGATGGCTCACATATTTTCTCTTTTCCTGATAAAGATGGTTGATAGGTGACGTGAGGGATGAACATTGCCACTCCATCTATAACCCACATTGTCGCTCCATCTATAACCCTTATCTTGGAAAAATCCATGCTGTAGAAAGAAAAATAAGAGAAACTATCAATAGGAAAACAATTTTCTTAGTCGGAATCTCTAGAAAGAAGCGAAAAAAATAGGGGAGAACATACTAGTAAGATGCCTTCTGCCAGCGATACAACTTGTATTTAACGTGCTCACCTTCAATTGCCATACGTACAGCTACAAATTCAATCGAATTAATGCACTAATAAATTTGACTACAAAATCTAACGAAAATTTCCAACGAAATATGTATAATTTGATGTATCGTTGGGTGCTTGTAAAATTTGATGTGTAATTTTCAAAAATTTAAAAGTTTATCCCTAACGTTCGTCGAAATTTCGACGAACTTGGGTTTTGTCAAAATTTCAACTATTAGTTTCATTGAAATTTTGACAAACATGAAAAATAAGAAAAAAATCAAATTGTGGCCGATATAAAGAAAAGTGAGTTCGCTGATTTATTGCGACAATGTTTTGCTCTACTTGAGACAATTTGTGGAGAACTAAGGACGATTTTCTTAGGAAAAATCAGAAAAAATTCAAGAAGATATTGCCAGGTTGAGGGTAGTCATTGTCTTTTTGCAGAATTTAGTTGTGAAGTCAGATTTGTAGTTCCAGGTTTGAAAATCATATTTTAAAGCAACAATCTCATCAGATTTCATTTTTAGAGGTTTAGGGTTTTGAGAATTTCATGTCCAGATTTTGTTGTGTGGAATCACCATAAGATCACAACCAAGGAACAAATTCTTGTGACTGTAATTATGTGATCCATAACTCTATTGGTCATGTGGCGCGGTTGTGCTATAACAAATACAAGATGCATTCATGTGTGACCCAAGTTTAATGTGGCTATGTTGTATTTGATAGAAATGGAGGAACTCATATAATGTAGTTAATTTAGGTTGTATAATGTAGGTTAATGCGATCATCATTGGGTGCATTAGGGTTGTCTCCAAGTTTAGCAGTTCACGATGTAATTATAGCATGATCAAGAAATTTACACTCTTGCTGCAATAAAGAGCCTATAACTGCGGTTGATATGCAAAGTGGTTGTGTTATATCAATTATGTAGTACATTCAAGCACAACCCATGTTTAATGGGCTATTCTAGAGAGTGATCAAGATTTTCTAAACCTTATGAATGTTACTTAAAAGTGTATAGCTTAAACTACAAACCAAGTTTGTTATATACTTGAATGCAATCTTGGGTTACCACAAACTATAATAATGTGATATGCTAATAACCATTATGGAAAGTATTAAAGCAAGACCCATGCTATATAGGATACATTTCCCTGATCAGGTTTACATACCTTAATGATCAAACACAAGCTTCCCATACACTCTAGGATACAATCCAAGATCATACCACAACTTTGTTAAGACAACTATATTTTTGACCCAAGATTTAAGGTTGTTTTTTAATACCAACATAAGCATTGGTAAGAGCATGATTAGGGTACAAACCCTAAGCCTTCGTAGAAACATAAACAATAACTCTAGCGGATTAGTGAGGTTGCAATACTAGAAAGATTGAGACATTGTAGCTAATAAAAAAATCTTGCAAGCTAAAGATTGTAGCCAATAACAAGCACACTATGTAGCTTAGTGACATTTGTAAATGCAATCTACGGTAAGAAGAATGACAGTCACTTGAGATGTGACGGTCAAAAAGAGGCTGAGCAGTGACAAGATAATAAAGCTCAAACCTTGCATAGTAAAGTGGAGATTTTAACAGTGAGTTTCCTTACCCCCTTGCTGACCTTAAGGGTTTTTCAAATGCTTTTGGTAGTGTTAGACAAGGAAAATGCAATTAGGGAATGACTGTCCAAATGAAGTAATAGTGGTAATCATATGTTCAATGTTTCTTCTTAACCATTAATGTATAATGGAGGTAGTGGATTTCATGTTTGAGCAATGTTTTGAGACTCATAAAAGATGGGAGAATAGTGAATAATACCTTGTGGACTGTGAAGTAGTGTCAATAAGGTTGAAGGATCTTAAGATCTACAATACCATGAAACAATGAGTCCCCTGTAGTAAGTAGAAGGTCCTATAGGGCATAGTTTGATTTTATAGAAGGATGCTCATGAAGATCTTCAAGTGATAGTGAGTGTGTTGAGATTGAAGCTAAGAGTGCAATACCAGTCTTAAAGGGAAGTTAGCAAAGTAGTAAATGTGCAAAGAAAAATTAAAGCGTACACAACAAACAATTCACAATGTTATCTTGCATAATGCCTTGAGTTTGAAGACAAAAATCTCATTGTATCTTGATAGAAGTGGTGACCTTAATGGTCAATCACTATAACCATGATTTTAAAACATGCTATTGTGCTTATGGAGGCAACATTTTCAGCAAGGCAGTGAGTGGTGGTTTGGAACAATGGTAGGTATGAAGGACTTGCTTTATATGCATACTATGCGGTCTAGCTTAAGACAACGTTCTTAGAAGAGATTGAAGGTGGATTATGGAACTCAAGGGTTACCATAAAAAGGATTAAAGCAAAGACTGAGATCTATTTAAAAGCCACAATCATGAAGATATTAAAGATGTCACATACAAAACCCTAGTAGTTGGAGTAAT